>MNCI01015542.1:637587-711221 GCA_015680685.1 Gnetum montanum
CGGCGGACCGCGATATCGCGTACGTGATATCGCAGGGGAAGATGCGATATCGCGGCACAGTGCATGTCGCGTCTCATCAGTAGGCTTAAGTCAAAGTGACTTCAAGCCTTGGTGTGGGTCCTAGCACTTGCCCTCATTGTGATTGCTTAGTGGGCACTTCTTCTTCTGAAATCTATTGAATAGATTCCACTTCGAGCTCCTCACAAAGAGGTCTTGTTGCATGGGTTGCATTTGGTGGTTCTTGGGCTTGGGCTTGTTCTTGTTGGGCCCTTCCTATTTTGGGCCATTTCTTCCTTGGTTGAAAGGGTTATCCTTCCTACAAGTGCTTTAGTCTTGGTACCATTTGTAATCACAATAAGACCATGGGTTAGCACTCATTGTGTAACATGAAGCAATTGGGATACCTTTATCTTTTTAGGATAGTTACACTTGGCTAAGCTATGATTATGGCTGATTTAATTACTCTAATCCTTATTTTACTTATGTGTTATCATTAATAAATCATCCCAAAGGTTTTTGAAAGAGTGAAATCTCAAAAAAATTGATGTTTGTATATTGTTAAGTTTGTTAATCCTTTGGGGGAGTTAGAAAAATTTTCAAAAATTTCTTTAGAAACCCTAAGGTTTGTAGCCCCCATAATAAAGAGCTTAGCTCCAATAAGTGCAAGATCAAAAAACCGAGTGATTTGGACAAAAAACTGGGAAGTTATGGGCTTTGGAAGGTTTTGGGATTTGAAAAATGGCAAAAACTCCCTGTGTGTTATGAGGTAAATGACAAAAATTTCTAAGTGCACAATAGTATATATAGGATTTTTGCACTATGTTATGAGGCCTTGTCAATGGGGCCTCATCAATGTGGTTGGCTATGTCAACGAGACCTCATCGACGTAGCTGTTGACCACTATAAATGACCATTAACTTTGGTGAAACTTGCAAAATACAAGAAGTTTTTGAATGGAATTAGGGTCAAATCAAAGCTCAAAAGGCTAAGAACAATATGAAAACATGAGAAGAGGGTGTTGGAGCTCATAAATTTGGAAAAATGGGGAACAATGATTTGGGGGATGAATGATATAAAAGGTTAAGGAGTAGTAAGCAAAATATAGAATGGAATATGCAAAAGATAGAATTGTAGCAATGTCTAGGGTAAAGAACCTTAACTAATCAAGCCAAGAGTTATGCAAGTGGATCCTCCCCATAGCAGGCTCATGTCCTTATTGCCCTTGCATAACCTTAACTAAGGAGTCCATGGGCCCCACAGTTGATTAATGGTCATGAAAAGTTAAGGACCAACCAAAAAGAATCTACCTAGGAATTTAAACACATTAGACTAAGACATAGAGCATAACATAGAACCCAACAGTGAGGTGAGTTATGGCAACATGGATGGATGATAGAGAAAGTGGAATGGAATTCTGAATTAAGGTCATAAGAAGTCCCTTGTGGAATTTTTTTTCAAAATGATCTAAGAAGATCTATCCTCAGTCTAGACCAAAACTAGCCACTTTCAGTGACATTGCATCACCACTCTAAGATTGGTCCACTTGCATGAGACACAAGAGTGCTTCCACAAAATAACCACCATTCCATAAAGAGAAGGAGAGAGAGAAGTAGGAAGTGAGAGAGGGCCTTAGTTAGAGGGGACCTTTAGGCATGGGTGCATGTCTTTCTAGTCCCATAACTAGTTCTTGTAGCCCATTTATTTGGCTAAGGGATGTGCTTTGAATTCCGATCATTTTTTTTGGATGGGAACCACACCATGCAAAGAATTTATTTGACTTATTAGTGGTTGGAATGGAATGATAAGAACTCTATGAAAAACACTCAAGCACTCAAGCAAGTAGAAGAGTACAAAGAGTATTGATTCCCCTTTAAGTCATACCCTTTACAAACCTTTGAATCCTTCCTAATTCTAGAACTACCAAGGTCACCAATTGATTAAAAGTTTCTTTAATGGAAGAGACCTCAAATTCCTAGAACAAGGAAAATCATAGAGTTGATTGGATGGGTGGATGACGTGGACTCACTACTTATTCCATGAAAAAAACCATGTCATAGTTATCAAACAGTAGAATTCAAAAATAGAAACTAGACATCGATAATCACAACATTAAGCACAAACCATCATTAGTAAACAACAACAGTAGCACTGTGTCCTATGGCAATAAAGCAATTTTATTAGCAAAAATAAGGAAATATCAGACTTGAATAAAACAAAGCAAAGTAAAATATATAAGAAAGTGTAAAATAATCAAGAAAGGCTCAAAGGTATTAACGATGGTGAAAAATTAGAAAATAAAAAATAAAAAATTTGTAAAATAAATAACTTGTATGATCAAAAAGGTGGAACAAAAAGTAGAAAAACTGAGAAGACCTATGAATTGTTAGCATGGATGGCCATCTTCCCCATGACTGAGTTGGAAGGAGGAGATCCAAAAAATGGAACGTGGCTGTCCATCCATCGAGGTGGTAGTTACATTGGCTCATCTTGGTTCAAGGAAAGGTTTTACTTGTTGGATGTTGATGAATTGCTTTTTATATAGGCTTTTAGGTTTGTAAATTAACATGGCCCTATAGGAAAAGGTTTGATCAATTATATAAGGTCTCTCCCACAATGTTTGAAATTTTTCCTTCTGGGGTACATATGTGGAGTTCTAGTAGAGGACTTTATCTCCTAGTTGAAGTTTTACCTTTTGTGTTCTAAGGTTATGATGTTGCTTGTTGAATGCCTTGTGCACCTCATTCAAATATATGACCACTAATTAGTTTTCATCAAGCACATTCAGGTTGATTAATATTTCTTTCTATGTTAAACATAGGTCAAGATTTAGATCATAGGTTGTTGAGAGTGTATGAAGCTTGAACTAGATCGGGAGCATTGAAAGTTTCCTGTACCAACTCATAGGGAGAGTAGCCAATAGGAAGTTTCCATGTTGAATAGTAAGCCCAGAGGGCATCATTAAGTTTTGTACTCCAGTCTTTCCTGTATTTGCTAATAATTCATATTAGTATTTTTGTGATCTCTTGGTTGGTTGCCTTTGCTTGACCATTGGCTTGGGGGTGGTAGGGTGTTGTTAATTTATGTTCAACCCCCAAGCATTGCATCAACTTTCTAAAAGTGGCACCTGTGAAATGAGTTCCATTGTCAAGAATTAGTAAAAATGGCACCTCAAACCTATTTATAATATTTTGTTATATAAATATAGCAATAGCGGATGATGCACAATTAGTAATGGTTGTTGCCTTTGCCCATTTTGTGTAGTAGTTGACTGCTACAATAATATATGCCTTTCTATTGAACATGGGTGTGATGGGACCCATGAATTCAATGCCCCATATGTTAAAAGGTTTCAGTCGTTAAATCCACTATTGAGAACCTTCCATGTGAGTGGTCATCCCCCCATCTCATTGACAACATTCACAAGATTGAACAAACTAGTGGGCATCCCTAAAGATTGTAGGCCAATAATAGCTTTCCATTAGGATTTTTATGACTATGTGTCTCCTTGCATAGTGGCCTTCACAAGGCCCTTCATGAGCATCCTATAGAATGTGCAGTTGATCTTTGTCAGAGACACAAAAACAAATCAAGCCATTGATGCATACCTTGTAGTGGCCTTCAAAAGTTGATCTTTGTTCGTTCATTTCCATAAAGTATTTGGCTCAATGAAGAAACTGTTGCTTCTTTTTTAAGTCAACATCTTGTGGCATCTCCTGAGTGAGAAGATAAGTGAGGATGCTATTATACCATGTTGTTTCTATAGGCATTTATTCATTTATTGCTTCTATAAAGAGGAGTTTGGTTGGAAACCAATTAGAGAGCAAGCTCTCCTCCTCTTTATTATCCCATCTTAAGTGAGAGAGATGGTTAGTGATTGCATTCTCGATCCATTTTTGATCTATCATGATGAGATCAAATTCTTGCAAGATCACAAGCCATTGTATGACACGAAGGCTCACCATTATCTTGTTCATGAGGAAGCGAATTGCACTATGGTCCATGTGCACAAATACTTTGTATTCAAGCATGTAGTGCCTAAACTTTTCCAAAGCATACACCACAACCATTAGTTCTTTTTTTGTGGTGGTGTAATTTAATTGTGCTCCCACAATGCTTTGGCTTGCACAGTGGATGTAGTATGGGTGTTTCTTATTATCCATTTGCATGAGCATTACTTCCAAGGCATATTTGAATGCATCCGTCATGATGTGGAAGGGTCTGGACTAGTTTGGTGCTTGTAGGATTAGTGTTTCTATGAGTTTCTCCTTTAACTATTGGAATGCATGTTCACATTTCTTGGTCTAAATGAATGGTGCATCTTTCTTTGTAAGTTCTACCAATGGTTTTTTGATCTTAGAGAAATTCTCTATGAATCACCGGTAGTAGCCAGTGTGTCCAAGGAATGACCAAACATCTTTAATTGTCTTTGTTTGGTATGTTATTCCTTGGATGACCTTTATCTTTTTTGGGTCTATCTCAATCCCTACTTGAGTGATTCTATGCCCTAATACAATGCCTTCTTAGACCATGAGATGGCTCTTTTGCCAGTTGAGCCATAGATTTGTTTCAGCACATCTCTTCAGTACTTACTCAAGGCAGTCCAAGGCTTACTCAAATGTAACTCCATAGGTGGAAAAATCATCCATGAATGCTTCAACACCATTACCAATCTACTATTGGAAAATACTAAGGACAAAGTGCTGAAATATTTTGGGGGCATTGCACATACTGAATGGCATTTCACAATATGCAAAAGTCTCCCAGGGACTCATGAATGTTCTCTTGGCTTGATCTTCTAGCATAATTTGGATTTGGTTATAGCCATTATAACCATCCAAGAAGCTATAATAACAATGCCTGAATATGGTGTCCAATACTTGATCCACAAATGGCAATGGAAAATCATCTTTAAATGTTGCCGTATTCAACAACCTGAAGTCGATGCAGACCTGTCATTTGCCACCTTTCTTTAGCATGATTACTAGTGAGCTATCTCACTCACTATTTGCAATGGGATAGATGAACCCTACCTTGAGGAGTTATTTAATTTCCTCCTTGATGATCTACTTCAATTTGGGGTTCAGTTGCCTCTGCGGTTGCCTTCTAGGCTTCCTGGTCGGGTTAGTGTAAATGCGATATTAGCATATCCTTAGATTGATTCCTATTAGCTTAGGATATGACTAAGCAAAGGTTGTTGGCCATTTATTAATCACTTTTAATAGCTTTTATTTTTATTCAAGATCAAGTTTGGCATTAATTGTGACCAATTTACCATTGTTTAAAAATGCATATTCCACGCCAACTAGTAAAGTTTTTAGCTTTAGGGGCTCTTACTTGAAGTTATCAGGGATTTCCAACTCTCTCCAACAAGTGTCATCATATTCATTAGAGAGTTGGGGATGAACTTCCTTAAGTTTATCTATGCCTTTAACATAAGCACATGTTAGGCTCTCAGTTGGCTCCATGCATAATGTGCTACTATCTAAGTTAGCTATTAGCCACTGGGTGCCATCCTATTTTGTGAATGTTGCATACAGACATCTTTGAATATTGATTTCTTGTGCACACTAATTACATGATTTAATCCATGTACTATTGATGAACCAAATCTTTCACACACAATTGCACCTATTATCATTGTTTGCGATGCATGGAATACACTTCTCCTTTGTCTTGCCAAATTCATTTTCTTTGGAGATTTCCAGAGAGAGGTCCCTTATGCTCATACATGCATCGATCATGCTTAATTAAGCTCTTCCCATAATGATGGATAAGTCACTTTTGCAATTTTTAATCTTGATAACCAAAAAATTAGCAAGATAGGACCATCCAAAAACTATGATCATAATGTCCTCTACTAATACCAAAGGAATAGTAATTGACTGATCTGCCAATTCTAGATGGATGTTGCTCTTTTTGAGAGGTGGTAGGTTCCAGGCCTTGTACATGTCATGGGAGATGAGATTAACTTTGGAACTAGAATTAAGAATAGCCTTGCATGGCTCATGTCTAGTAATCTATAGATAAATGATTAGACTTCCTGGGTTAGATCTTTTTATGGGAATATTACCAACCTTGATCTACTTAGAAACAACATGAGTTAGCACTGAAGTGCAAATTTGAGGTGGCACTTGGTTTGATGGGCACTCAAACATATTTGATGCAAAGGATGAGGGTATTGGAGATGTAGGACAATCAACTATACTAGGTTGTGAGGTTTGGAGAGGACTGTTGGGTTGAAAAAAGGGTCTTTTTCTAGATCGATTGTCCAAACCACTCGGCTAGAAAGCTAGTTGTGATTGTACAACCCTTGTAGCATTTTGTTGTTGCGACTATGGAGGAATCTCACCCTGCATAGATGGAGTAGGAGGTAACTAGGTTGAAGGTAGAGGTGTGTGTGTAGATGAATGTAGAGGGTGGTATGGCTATGGGTTTTTTCCTCGAGTAGATGACAAATGTGTTTGGTGGTACTCTACAGGGTAATAGTGATGCTGAAATGAGGTATGACTTATAGAACTTCTTGGAGAGATAGGTTGCTAAACATAGTATCCATATGGATTTGGTTGTTTATAAGGGTACTACTACCTTGGCGGTGGCATTCTCCATGATTGTGGTTGGTACCACTATTGGTATTATTCATAAGATTGAAAAGGAGCTCCACTTGGGTAGTAAGCTTGTTGTTGTTGGTGGAACTGCCGTGGATTGCCTTGAGGATAAGGCAATCATCTAGATGCTTGCCTAAATGCTAGTTGAGGATTCAATGCATACACCCCAGATTCTTGTAAGTGTGACACCATAGGGCAACAACCTTTTGGATGTTTGTATTAACAAATGTCACAATCAATTTGATCATTAGAGTTGGTTTTCACAACTTCCTCTATAGCTGCAGCTTTTCCCTTATCTCTTTGGTAGGCACGTTCAACTTCTTTTTGCCTCCTATGGTTATGATCACTATTTTGCTCTTTGGATTCTTCAATGATCTTCATAGTAGTCTAAAATTTTTCATCCAAAAAGTTCCATAATTTATCAACCTTTGCTAAAATATTAGAAACAAATTTTTGCATGGGCAAGGTTTTCTTATTCACCACTTCATCAAGTGGTGACTCCTCTTCATAACAAAATCAAACTTCTTGTTTTTTGCTAGAAGGATCCCTGTTATACTCTTTTGCACTTTCCCTTTCTCATAGCTCACCTTCTTTTTTTGCTACCTACTTTATCAGCCTTAGGATTTGTTGAGCTCTTAGGTCAGAAAATCTTCTTTGGGCATACACTGCAAGAGTTTTTTTAGATTATGCTTTGAGCCCATCTATGATGTGGCGAAGTTGTTCCCTCTAAGAATAATCATGGCTAGGGCATCGATGTAAGAGTGAATAGTATCTACCCATGGTGGCATCCAAGGGTTCATGTGTTCCCTATTTCTAGCCTTGGATTTTCCTTCTCAAATTAGACACTCTAGAGTACATCTAGTATTTATCATTAAATAACTCTAACATGGTACTCCATTGGTGAATGGATTCTGGTTCCAAGGACTGGTACTAGCTTTTAGCTTCCTTGATGACTATCCTAGGGAGTAGCTTGAGTTTTTGCCATTCATTTTCTATGTTCTGTAAGGCACAAGCATCATGGAAAACTTGTAGATATGTCTCTGGATCAAAGTTGTATCCCCCTTAAATCTTAGAATACTATTCATGTCTAAGTGCTTAATCCTACTATCTTTCATATGTTTGGTTGGAATTCTAACTGCCTCTACAATGCTGAGCATGCTTTGAGTCACCAACAGAGGTTCATCATCATCATTGTGTCGATGACACTAATGATGGTTTCGACCACTCCTTTAGTTGTAGTGGCGTGCACTATCATTGTTGTCTCGTTGATCATCTTTATCATGATTATTTTGATGGTGGCTTCTATGAGAATTGGTAGATGAAGAGGAATGTTTGAAATTAGATGAAGAGGATGGAGAGGAAGGTGGGCTACCACTTCCATCATGGTGTCTGCCACCACTTTTCGCTCATTACAACCACCATCCTTAGATCCCTTGCTATTGTGATGTTTGCCTGACTATCACTTTTTCCCAAACCTGTTTTATGAATAGTGAAGTGTAAGTTCAAGGTTGCAACCTCGTCACCAATAACAAGGGGTGGAGAATCTTCATGTTGAGAAGCTTTAAAGGAAGGATCCTCATGGTCATCTTGATCTAGTAGGAACAAGGGATTAGTGTAATATTTCCCCTTTGTAGCCTCATGGAGCTTCTCTTGATGTCAATCTCACTTACATTGTGTTTTAGTGGGATAGTTGTCCCAAGTGACACAACCATTCACAACGTATTCCTCATGAAGATTTAAGATGCCCAACTTCTTAAGGGTTTCAAATAGCATCCTAGGTACAAATCGATTAGGAGGCAAGACAATGTTTCCCTTCATATCACGCCATCGTAGCTATTCATCCTAATGTAGGATGAAGGTGAAGTCTGGTATATACTCATCTAGATGAGTATATATCACTTTGCACTCTTCTAAGACCAACGGTTTAACATCTTCATGTTTGTGGAAAGAAGAAGACATTTTGCAAAACAAATAAAATTATGAGTGTGCTTAGTAGTTTATATGTTGTTGAGAGTGATGTTGACCTTGAGTTCGTCCAATGATATAAATAATATTTACTAATCCTAGATAGCACACATTTCAACAAACAAAGTCCCCAACAATGGTACCAATGATGAGCAGTAAGGTATTCCTATGTCCAACCATACGAATCACAAGTGTTCATGTCTGATCTGGTCAAATTCCATGAACTTTGTAGTTTTTGGTGCACTAGTCTTCTAGGGAGTGAATGTTTGCCTTAAGGTCAATTATTATCTTTCCAATTACACTTGTGATGTACACTGGTATGGTTAAGTGTAATTGAGGCATCTGATTTTTATCATTTTGTATTTTATGGTTTGGTGTTCAAAGAAAGATAAAAGTAATTAGATTTAACTAATTTAAATTAACTAACTTACTAGTATCTAACTAGTCATGACATAAGCATCCAATCCCACTTTCCGTACACATCTTGAACCCACATATCCACTGCTAGGTTACCAAGTGCTATGCTACTGGGTGTACCAAGCAATAATGCTACTGGAATTACCAAGCGAATATGTGTTACACTCAAAGTGGTTATACATATGTGTTTAATCTATTTGGCTTATCATGCTTAATTCCTTCATTGGCTTAATTACTAGAAACATTTAATAAATAAATAATTGAAAATATTAAATGCATAAATGGAGCATTTAATCTATCCAAAGTGGTGCAAGGTTTATCAAAAAGCTCGTCTTTATTACCGCACATACTATCGTGCTTAGGTACAATAATGCTTGAATAAAGATTCATAGACTCAATGACTCTTGCTACAGGCACTTGGGAGAAAAATTCTAACTCTTAAATGAATAAACTGCAAGAGCTTCACTACTACTAAAATCTTGATGCCATAAATGTAGCTGGTGGACATGTATTAATAGCCAAAAGGTAGACATTGCATCAACGAGGCCTCATTGATGCATGATACGATGCATCAATGAGGCCCAGTCGACGAGGCTACATCGACAAGGCCTCATTGATGAAGCCAACAAAAACTACAACTCATCAATATGGTTAGACATATGGTGTGCTTGTTGCTTATCATTCGCACCATTGTCAAGGATGGTGCTAGTGTTTTAGTTTAGTTCTTAGGGTTTAGTTGATCTTGAGGGTTTTTGGTGAAGTTTTTGTAGTAGAAATTTTTTTGATGGGGAATGATTTAAAGATAAAAAATACTAATGTCTCTCAGACTGTAGAGACTATGAAGAATTTTGAAACTTTCAATTTTGTTTTACTTGATGATTTATATGAATGTTTGTCAAAAGATATCACTTCATAATACATATTTCTATAGATTATTGAATTTTTTTGTCAAAATAAGGATTTTACACAAGTGATTTAGGCAATTCTTGAACACTATAGTCGTAATGTTTTACATGCCTGCTATTTTTCTAAAAATGGCTTTTGCTTATCAAATTGGCCAATTTTTAAATGGTTGAGAAATCATTAGATATTAAAGTTTTTATGGATCAATTTAATGCTTTTATTGCTTGGTAATGGAATGTGGATTTTAATCCATATTTTTTAGATTGTTCTAAAATTCCTTGTTGGATTGAATTAGAAAATCTTCCTCTTATTTTTCAAAGTTTTGAAAGAAAAATTGTTGTCAACATTGGCATAATTTTGAAGAAAAAGTTGAAAACATTACTAGATGTTGTGCAACACACGCTATTTTGTAGAGATTGATTTATGACAAATGAAGATAGCATTAAAGCTCAAGGCTAGCAATAAGTGTTTTCCTAAAGAATTACATATTATAATTTGGGAGAATGTTTTAGCTATTATCTTTGTGAAGGACATGTTATTAGAATCTATCCCATTCTTAATAAAAAACTTGTTCATCAAGAAAAGAGACAACAATTTTTAGGAAAGGCAAATAATGGTAGTTTTTAGAAGGCACAAATGAAATCTTCTTTAATGAGTTCTCAACCTTTTACTAATCATTTTAATTCTAAAGATGCTAATAAAATCCTGATCTCTAAAGAGAATTTATCTTTAGAAAAAAAAGAAATTTTCAGCAGTGATCATTAATGAAAATATTGATGTATATGAATTTCACTCATTGTAATATAAAAAGAAGAGCTTCACAAATACTACTTTCAATTTAAATATTCCAAAGGCATCTCATTATTTTTCTACTTCAACCACAATTTTAAGTATTTTTTTATTAGATAATGCTTTTTCACTTATTAGTAACTTGGATCGCGAGACAAATGTTGAGCTTGAAAAATGAAGGTTGAGGGCCTCCTCTCCTACATCTCAATGTTAGTTTTATCATGGAATGTTTAAGGCCTGTTTGATAGGTCTCAAGCAAGGATTGCTAGGAAGTATTTTTCAAACTAATATTTATCTCTAGATTTTCTTCTTCAAAAAATTTATATTTTAGGTCATGATATTAGTTTTATTGGTAAATGCATTTTAAAAACTAGAATTATTTTTTTGCTGCTCACAAAGTTAAAAAAATAAGGTGTTCCTATTCTTATTAATAAAAATTGGACTAGAAAAGTTTTGAAATCTAGTTTTGACAATCTTGAAATGGTTATTTGGATTATTTCTCCTAATACAAAAATGAATTTAGACTTTGTAATGTTTATGTTTCCAATAATTTGAAAGATTGATTAAAGATTTGGAAATATCTTCTATCTTTGCTTAAGGTTCCTTGGATTATTGGAGGTGATTTCAATATGGTTGAAAGTCATTTAGATGAACTTGGTGGTCTTTCTCCTACTATGTCTTCTCAAGAAAAAGAAGGTTGATGCAAGTTCAAGAAAAAATATATATTTTTCTAATGTTATCTTTTTATTCCCATTTGATTTAAGTGAGAAGCATTATACTTGGTGTAATTATCAACAAGTGATAGAATTTATTGTCAACTTGATATATTTTACATCTCTAATGTTTTCTTGTGGAAGCCTACAAGGAAAGTAGATGTGCATATAGATGCTACTTTGTCACATTATTTTTATATTAGCATTTTTCTTTTTTGTATTAATCCTTCATTCTTTCAAAAACCTGAGTTTTTTCATATGAATGTTAATATCTTCATAGGATCCAATGGAAAAAATATTTAATGTCACTATTGGGACATTATGCAAGACCGACACTATTTTGACTTTGAATCAACCTCAAATATTATTGATAAGCTTTCCATTCATTTTTCAACCTATAAGACAATACAATTCATCATTTTGAACCTTGTTTTTGCCCATAAACTAAGGTCTAATTATCAATTTTCATCTCCAATTTGTGCTACCATATATTGTATCCTAGTTATCTCTTAGCCCACCATAGGAGAAGAAAATTTACTAATTCATTAAATAAAGTACTCTTTATTTACTGGGAAGGGAAAACCAAAACTCTATCATGCATACGAATCTCTTATCTATTATCCATTTTATACTCCTTAGTTATTCAAGGTATATTTATATAGCTTAGATCTTATCCACATCATTCAAATCTCCTTATATTTATCATCAAGTTTATGATTACTTATTGATTCCTCTATCGATTCTATATCATGGTCAATGGGCTAAGTTTGTATTTGATTGGAGGATTGTATCACTTTATTTCATAATTTTTGATCTATTAGGGCATATATCATTCCAAAGATTGCTTATGACCATATACTATCCTTGAAATGTGTGATTTGTGGAGGTGTCCTTGTAGATCTATAAACGAAGATTTTTGCAAGAACATCAGTGATTACTAATTTGGAATTAGCAACCAACAACAAAGAAGCACACTTAAGGATTGATGACAGTATTACAAGTTTTTGATGTCTTACTCTCTGGCTTACAATATTTTTCTCAAGGATGGTCACATCACTCCTAAGTAGGTATTAGAAAAAATGAGAGCCTATTTTAAATATATGCAAAATATTGATTTAGATTCTTCACAAGTTTTGCTACTATCATGAGACAAAGAGACGTGCATGATACTAATAGTTTTAATTCTCTGAAAGAAGACACTCAAGATTTAATGAAAAATGGAGAAATCATCATCAATTTTCTTATACGACTAGAAAATTAAAATATGCAACTTTTTTGGATCCTTTGCACATGAGTAGAAAAAAAGAAACATTTTAGTGTTTCAGTTAGAGCAAGAAAACCCCAAATCAAGATAGCCCTTCATAATAAACATTTGTCCTTTTCTAGCTGCTTCCTCTCAATTCTTCCAACTATCACAACTCTTACAAAGCTCAAAAATGCTTCGTGATAAATTGACTAGTGAACCAATCTACCTCTATTGTGAATCTTACTTACTAGTAGCAAAAAAATCTACTTAGAGATAATTTCTTCTTCTACATGGTAGAAAACATTGAGATATAGTTGATTATAGGTGAGTATGCAACCTTCTTGTGTACATCATCATTAGGATTGGTGATAATATCTTTTAGCCTCTAGTCCATGTAGATAATGATTTTGGATTGAATATGATCTTGTGGATTATCATTGAGTTACTTAGTCTACAAAAACAAGTTGTATACTCTACCTTACATTCTTTTTAAATTTCTTTTAATGGAACTAAAGTAGGTGTAATTAAAAAAAGTAAGCTCCTCTTTTCTTAGGCAATTTTATCACTTATGAGATCATTTTTATGGTACTTAGGAATTGTTTTGGTATTAGTGCTATTCTAGGAAGACCTTAACTATTGTATCATTGTGTTATATATTCTCTTATCCATCACGAAATCAACTTTTCTTACAAAGATAAGGAAGTTGTAATCCACATCAATTTTTTAGTTTCTTTATTCTCTAGTTTGAATTCTACTTCTAAAACATCTTGTAACATTTCTTCTTCTATTCTAGAACTTTCTTCCTTATTTGCTAAGAATAATCTTTCAACAACTATACCTTCATCTTCCACAAACTACTAATATGTTGATTGTGATTTTGATGAGTTTAGACATCACTGAATCATCTGAATAAGCCAAAAACAACTCCATCCCATTTTTAGGCTAGAAAATATATTATAAAATAGTTTGCATGATCTTTTTCCTTTCATTCCTATTTCGAATCTTGACATTTTTAATCTATCTTTAAATAGTTTAAAAGTAAATATCATTTTTTCCTTTAAATTTTTTGTGTACTCCATCCTTTATATTATAGTGCATTTTTTATCTTTTCATATTGAGAAAAAAAAATGTTAAAAATAGAAAATTATAAAAAATAGAAAAAATTATGTAAATACATAAAATTTTAAAATCTCAAAAAAAATTTCTTTTTATTAACCTTTTGATATTTACATCAAAATTAGTACAAAATTTCACAATATAGTTTCAGATTACTCATTATCTTTCTTTTTCTAACATAAACAAATAATTTTCTAGACATCATCTAATCTTCTTTAGATGGCATCCTTTCTTCACTTATGCATGTTTCCCCTTCACTTGATGTCCCCTATTCATTATCATCACCTTCATCTACAATGAAGCACATAGCATAGTTAATGTCATTTCACATTATGAATTAATATTTTAAATTCTATAATTATCTAGGTTCTAATTAACCTATCTTTTCTTTCCCTTTATCCTTTGCTCTTTCTTTGTTGTTTTTTTGCTAGAATTTCCTTACTTTTTGCTAGTTAAGTCTTTCTTCAACTTCAGCCAATGTCATAGTAGTTAAGTCTAAACTCTTTAAGTTAATGTTAAGAATGTTAGAAAATCAAATCATCTAGTTATTACTAGTAGAGTTTTGCTTTGTTCCATAGCCTTCAATGTTAACTCACTCTTCATGTTCTATTTTCTTTAGTACGTTGATGCTAGAGGATTTTGTTGAATCATGTTCATTCCTTGTAAATATGCTTCTAGTAATTCAACATTTTCTTTCAATTTCTTATTTTCTTCTAGCAACTTTGCCTTTCTTCTTGTTGTCTCTTCTAGCTTTGTTATTAACTTTCTATTAGCATTAACATACTCACAGATGATGGAAACCAATTGAATTTCATACCCTACAATAATCATCCCCTTTACATTAATAGCTTTATTATTTTACTTGATCATCTTTAGAACATGATTTTAAATTTAATTTTGATTTTACTTTTACAATCAATAGCAACTTTGATATCTATTTCAGTTTAACTAACAATTTATTAGACTTTATGTTGTGGTAGGATAATGATCCCGCCACACAGAACAACTTGAATAACCCATTCTAGGTGGTTGTTAGTCTCTAGTACCACCAAGGCATGCATATCCCCAAAATAGCCCCTATTGTATTTTATTAAGCATAGTATGGCTAAGTGTATTTAACATTGAAAGATCAATTCACAAAGTAATAAAATATTTCTAAAGAAATATGGTCCTATGAGTAGCTAATGACTATTCCTCTTAGCTGTGTCTTAGTATAATTAAGAAATCAGATAGCTCTCATTTGAATTTAGCTTTAAATCTTGCAAAACATATAAATATATTGAAAAAATGATTTTATAGGAAATGTCATTCTTAGATTCTTAACTATTTGTTAGCTAAGTTTCCAATGCTATACCACAAAAGCTTTGCTAAACAAAGTAGGAGACTAAAGTATAGAGATTATTTGAAAAGTTCAAAATCATATAAAAATGACAAATTTTCCTATGTTACATTGATTCGAAATCAACACTTATCAAAGCTATCTCATTCAACTAAAATAACAAAAATAAGTTAAACCCCTAATTGTAGAGAAAATAATTCATTCATGCGCAGTTATGTAATATTTAAGTTAAATAAAGTTAAAAAAAAATACGATAAGATATTCACTAGAAATCACATTTAAGAGACAAATGCTAACGAAGATAGATAAAAACTTGTTTAAAATGTCATTATATGAAATAGTATTTACAAGTTTTTTCTTAAAATCCTCCTCCCCTTTAACAAATATGCTATTGGCTTCTCATATTAGCCTCTAGCAATTACAACAGTTACAAAATTTAAGGCTGCAACTTCTTCATATTCTCCTCATATAGTTGTAAGCCATTTGCCAAGTGTTTTGCCTCTTGATAGATTTTACCTATTGTTTGAACTTGAAGCCCTTCCATCACCAATTGCTGAGACAACCTCATATGATTAAGAAGAATCTTAATAGCTTGATTCATTAAATTTGGTTCAGAGCTATTAAGCTTCTTAATAACTTATTTAGTGCTACTTTCTCTATGGCCTAATTCTCTTATGGAATTGCTTATTTTAATCAATGTAGCCCCTATACTAGAACAAACTTGTTTAAATTCTAGCTTTTTTCTTGGTAGTTTCATGCACAATTCTCATAACTAACATCATCACTGTATCAAGAAAAGCTTGCTTATATTAAGCCAACAACTCTCTTTTGGATCTAGCAATATCACACAATTCCTAAATCTCATTCTTAGGATTTCTTCTTTCATTTCTTTCATCCATTTTTTACTATAATCTATCTCAATGATAACTTTCTTGAAGCTTGATAGAACAACATGAGAGTAATCTAGAGCTTTTCCTTTTCTTGTTTGTTCTAACTCTAAGCTCACAACAACTAACTGTTGGCACATTTTGGCCATTTCATGGAACAGGTTGTCATGATAAAATTAATTAAAGGTTTTGCAGTTTTTAGTACTCTCTTATTCATAGTTGGAGAAGTGGCAAGAATTCCACAAACTATTAACTATGTTTTCTCACTAAATTCATAAGGGAGCTTTTAAAGATCCATTGCAAAGCAATTTTAGATGCTGAAAGATTGGAGGAAAGGCTCAAATAATCAAGAAAATGCATATAGAATGCTTTACTCTGTCAGAATAAAAAAAATTTTAGCTTGTGGATAAAGAGAAATAGCATCTAAATTTAAAGAAGAAATGAAGAATCAAAGTAACTGCAATTGATGGTAAACTGGTTATTGGAAATTTTAGTAGTCTTCATGAAACTATTTGTTCATGTGCCCTATATATGAAGTGCAGAACAAAAAGAAGAAGAGAGAAAAAGAACAAGAGTTAAAATGCAGTTAGCAATATATATAAGAATTGAGAATTGGATGTCACAGTAATGTTTATTGAATTTTTTTAACAGAAAAAGTAGAGACACTGGCAAAAGGCAATTTGTGAAACACCTTGTATATACTCTACATTAGAATCAGCAATGAAAACCGTAAAAACAAGAACAGGTTATGAATAAAAATAATTTTAGAAGAAAAACAGCAAGACAAGCATCAAGAATATATCAAAATCTTGCAAATATTGACACCCAAATCATACAGTGACTATCCCTCATTTAGAAAATAAATACAATAATTTTTAGTTTACGGAAAGAAAAATGCAGGAAGCCCTAGGTGAATTTGGGGCAAAAATTTCAGGCAGTTGCAATCCCAAATTGCATTTATCATTTGCTGCTGGAACCAAAGAAAAATAAGATCTCCTTCAATGATCCACAGTGTCTAGAGAATGGAGTCTGCACGCAAAAAGAAAAACGTAGCAGGGTTTCTGTTTTGTTTCAAATGCAGGATATGACAAACAACAATGACAAGATGTGAAATATTAAACATAAACCCTAAGGCAAAGCTTGACACACAAAGAAAATGTTTTCACGTCTGGATTCTTGCAATGATGAACCTACAAACAGAAATTGCACACAACAGCGCCCGATGCCAAAGCATTCGTCATCATCATTACCAATCCATCAAGTGTGGCTATAGATACAAAAAGACACAGCGAGACAGGTGCACAATTGAATCAGCGAAATGACATTTCTTCTACGACAGATACGGAGGATCATGGACGTGGCCAGGAGATTGGTTGCAGGGACTTAGTATCTGAGCTCAGTATCAAACCAACCGGGATATTATTTAGACGATGAATTGTGGTTATGGATTATTCTGGGGGGGGGGGGGGGGTGGGGGGGGGGGGGGGGTTGTTAAGGTGATGTGCTAGCTAGAGAAGAAAAATTAAATCCAAAACCTTAACAGAGCCCAATGTTGCAAGATGACCCCCCAATCAACCTGCAACAAGACAAAAGCTTATCGCACCCCCCGGGACAACAGCTGAAGAAGGAGATTAATACACCTAGTTCAAAGAGAATTCAGTTGGAAAAGGTAATATTATTGAGAAAGCCTAGTTCATGACAGTGAAGTTGAACATTACTAGCAATAGAGCATTTCATACCGTAGTCAAATTCATTGTAGTTTATGTTTTGATACCAAGCATCTAGATGACATTTCCAAATAAAGAAGATAATCTCAAATAGGAGGATTTTCTAGGCTTTTTGAAGGTGACGCTTAACACAATCATCTTGAAGGATACATTGAGGAAAACAAATAGAATGATTAGGAAGGAAGACTTGGAGAGATTGACACCATTTCCAAATGTATTGAGAGAATGAACAATCCCAAAAGACATGTTGAAAAGAATCATCTGCTTTACAAATGGGGCATTTAGGATGATCAATTCCTAACAAATGAAGCCTATGTCTAATGGGAAGACCTTGATGAACCAAGGACCAAAACAAGAAACGATGCTTAGGTTGGGCCTTGGAAGTCCAAATCCGACGAAAAATAGTTTTCCACTGGTGATCCTCAAGATGTAAACTCCAACGTCTATTTAGAGTGGAAAATTGAAAAGCTTGCGCATGAAACCAAGATTTGGCTTTAGAGATGCGTAAAGAGCAAAGAGGGGAACCGTCAGGCCAAAACCAATCTTCATACCAAGGAATATTATTATGCAACTTATGCACAACAAAGTTAGAAAGAACTTGCTCTATGTGTTGGTAAATGATAATATCTTGTCTTTGAAACCCCCATTTTACTTTTGCCTGTGTCCAAGAGAGGGTAGGAGAATCATTTCTAACAGTATAAAGTTGGTCAATATGGTGGAGATTGTGGTCGGCAAAACGATTGGCTCTATGAGAGAATTCATCATAGAGACAACCTCCATTATTTTTGAAAATAGGAGACCACCAAATCGAGTGTGTCAACAGAGAGTGCAAGCTTATATGGGAAGGTTTCCATTGCAACAAGCCTCTAAGTTGGCTCCAACATCGCCAAATTTGCTTAAACCAGAAAGAACCTTTGATCTTCTGAGAGCCTTCACTAAAAACCCAGTTACTCCAGTGAGTATTTTTCCATCTGTGATGAATACCAAGACAAGAGATATGATGCCTAAAAAGGATCTTCCAAGCTTCATCTCCTTCAATACACTGAGTCACCCATTTGGAGGCCAAGAGAATACTCTGGTGCTCAATAGAGACAAGGCCTAAGCCCCCTTGTTCTTTACTTAAAGTGCAAGTATCCCAAGCTACTCGATGAAAAGCTTTGTGATCATCCTTATCCTCCCAAAGGAAATTTCTAAGTATGTTGTTGATGCATTGACAAGAGGATTTTGAAGGAGCCATAAAGGAAGAGTAATAGACATGCGTGGAGCTCAAAATATGATTAACGACAATAAATCTACCTGCAAGAGATAAGGGTTTAGAAGCCCATTTCAAAGCTTTATGTTTCACCTTTTCCACCACATTGTTCCATATGGTAGTGGGAGTAGCAAATAGAGCAATAGGGATGCCTAGGAGGGTGAAATTATTAGTAGGAGAGAGCCACTTGATATCAAAATGATAAGTCCAAGGAGGCCTAGTAGAGAAACTAGACCGGATGGCTTGTGTTTTGTTCCAATTGATCTTAGCTCCTGAGGCTCTACAGTAAATATCTATGCAATGCAAGGCAGTGTTAAAATTATTATGGTCCTCAATCAAAGTGATAAAAGTATCATCTGCAAACTGGCTGTAAACAGGATCCTTTGCTTGTTGTGGAAGAGAGATACCTCTTAACCGCATAGAATTGTTATGAGATCTAAGAACAGCTCCAAGAGCATCAGCAGCCAGGATGAAAAGATAAGGGGCTAAAGGGCACCCCTGTCGAACTGATTTTTGAAGCTCAATGACCTTAGAGAAGGATCCGTTAATGCAAATGACTGAAGAGGCCTCTGACAAAACAAGATCGATATGTCTTTCAAAAACATTACCTAAGTTATGGTGTTTGACTATACTTTTTAAAAAGGACCAATCAAGCATGTCATAGGCTTTAGCAAAATCCAACTTAAGAAGAATGGCATTTCGATTAGTGGAAGAAGCCCAATGCAAGCCCTCAATAGCAGTAACAACATTATCTAAAATATACCTTCCTTGAACAAAACCGGTTTGCTCCTTTCTTATAAGATGAGGAAGAAAAGGTTTAAGTTTATTAGCAATAGCTTTGGCTACTATTTTATAGATAACATTCAAGAGAGTGATAGGGCACCAATTACTTATGCTCATGTGATCTCATGACTTAGGGAGAAGCTTAATAATACCAGCATTAATCTGCTTACCAAAGGATCCTATCCTAAGAGCTTCCTTATACACACTATAGACAATGTCTTGAAGAGTAGGCCAAAATTTCTTAAAAAATTCTGTGGGAAGGCCATCCATACCAGGGGCTTTACCATAGTGGAGTTGTTGGAGAGAATTACCAAGATCCTATTTGGAAAGAAGAGAAGCATCACCAAAGATGGAGCGATTAAAAGGAGTAATAGCTCCTAAGCAAGTATTTACTGCTATGGGGTCAATCGCCTCTTTTCAAAAAGTTTGAGAGTAGAACTTAAAGAAGACCTGTAAAATGTCATCCTTGGAGGTGAAGATATTGTCTTCAACTTGAATAGCTGGAATTTTATGGGACGGGTTCCCCCCTTTGAGTAGATGAAAAAAGCCAGTAGTAGCCTGGTCACCCATGCGAAGCCAAGAGAGACGAGCACGGAGATGAGCACCTCTAGCTTCATAGTGATCCATGATATGTAGGTTCTCTTTGGCACATTTCAAACGACTAAAGTGAGCCTCAGTAGCCTCCTCTTTATTGATAGTATTTTGAAGAAGGGAGATTTCCTTATGAAGGTTGGACTTGTGAGAACTTAGTCGTGAAGCCACTAGTTTACCCGCATGTTTGGAAAACCGTTGGAGGCGGATACAAGCATTATTCCACCAATCAATCCAACCGTCTTCACCAAGGGTTTTAGCATGCACATTCCAAATTTGCATCAATAGAGAGCAAAGGGAGGAACTATGAAAAAAGGCAGTGTTAAAGATATAAAGATCATTAGAAGAGTAGGAGTTCCCAGAGTGGGAAAGAGACTAATGAATAGGATAATGATTAGAAAAAACCTAGGTATAATATGCTTGGATAGGGGCACCGTTGGTAGAAGTAAAATGAATAAGGGGATTAGTAGATAGATAAACCCGATCCAACCGAGAAGAGATGTAGGAAGCACCATGTCTAGCATTACTCCAAGTGAACCAATTAGAGGTACTAGACGAAGAATAGTTTTCATTAGCTTCATGCAACTTTAATTGACGTTTCAACGAGAGCCACTCAGGAAGCTCCCTGTTATCTAAACCACTCCTTTGCCCTCCAACTTTATCCTTTGGATGCTCAGTCATGTTAAAGTCCCCTGCAATAATCCAGTTAGCTTTGGGTAAGTTGTGCCTGAGCCAATTCCACAAGAGCTTCCGATCAGTTGAGTGACAAGGAGCATAAATGGAGACAATCCCTAAGATCTCATTAGCGTACCGTAATCGAACCCAACTACAATACCCTAAAGTGTCACAACCGTGATCAAGAACAGACTCCTGCCACTTATTATGGAAAAAAATTATAGCCCCCCCTTAACCAGGTTCATGGTGAGTAAGAACATAAGAACTATTGGGAAAAATGCTCTGGCAACAAATTTGAAGATTGAATCCTTGGATTTTAACTTCTTGAAGACAAACAACGTCAAAGGAATGTCTTCGAATATAATCTCGAACTATATATCATCGACGAGGGTCTGAAAGGCCCCTAACATTCCATGAACAATACTTCATTGGGTTTGTGTAGAAGAAGGAGGATCCTCGTCAACCACCAAGGCCTTAAAAGAATTCCTAGATTCAAAGTTGTTAACTAGAGGACATCGAGCACTTGTTCTTTTGTTAATGGACTGGCTAGTACTAGTCGATGATCGATGCCCTTTAGGGAAGGCACTAAAGATAGGGTTATCACATGTGACTAAGGCATAAGATTTCTGGGTAACACGCTCCCAACCACTAGTAGCATCTTTTGGGGCCCTTTCCTGATTAAGAGGAGTCTTAGTAACATTAGTATCATCGGTTCTCATATCATCCATGTCAAACACCTTAGAATCTGAAGAAGGAGGTTTAGTTGATTGATCCTCGACATTATCCTTGCCTATGTTCTGAGATATGTTTTGAGATTTTAGTTCTTCACTAACTTGTTCTGCTAAAATTCGCTCAGCTTCAAGCTTGGCCAGTAACTTCGGGCATTGAGCTTTACGGTGGTTCGGATCGAGGCAGTAATAACAACTGTTGGGAAGTGTAAGATATGTGATTTTTTGAACAAAGGTCTTTCCTTTTACATTAACTTCTAGTGAATCAGGACGTGGCTTTTGCATATTGATTTTGATGCACACTCGTCGAGTGGGTCATGGACGGAAGCCTGAAAAGCTCTCCATTCCGATGACTTACCCAACTTGTGCAGCAAGGATATCAACATGGGGAGAGAAATGAGGAGGGAGTCCTGGAAATTTAATCCAAACTGGCAAAATACTTTTGCTAGCTTTTGCAGGATCGAAATCCTCCTTCCAGGGTTGAAGGACTAAAAAAGAGCCATAAACATCCCAAATAGACTGTTGTTTCATGAACTCTGCCATAGCCTTAGTTTCAAAAGCAAACAGAAAAAAGCCTTTTGTGAGATTGGAAGCTAAGGTTATTCTAATATTACGGGGTTCCCAAAATTTTTTAACCCAATCTTGGAACACCAAGGCAGGAGGAATCCTACCAGTGAAGAAGCCAATTGTGTATAGGTGAGTAAATGTTTGTACGGTTTGGTCAAAGATGTCTTCCGAAAAATCAAAACGTAAAACACAATCATTTGCATCCATATTGGTTGAGTTGTCAATAGGTTGTGAGTCAATGTTAATATTGGAGGATTCCATTATTTTACGTTTTTTTCCTCCAACATCAACATCAGAGTAAGAAGACAAAGCGGATTGGGTCATGCAGACCCGTTGAGCCTAAACCTAGCCAATTAAGAAAAGCAAAAAGAAAATATGAAAAAACCAAACAGAACACAATGGGACAAACTCACTGGGTTTATTAACGGATGATAATTTTAGGCAACACACATGTGATGATCGCAACCATCTTTGGAGTCCTTCAACGTGCCCCGTCGGAACAATGCAGGTCGTTTTCAGAAACTCTAATCCGGAACGATCGAATTCTCCCCTGATCTGATCTACAATGGCACACGTCAAAGCAGAGACTCGTTACTAGGAATGCGATTCGTAGAGATAAACATCGGCGATCACCTATGAATTATTCTGAAGAAAATCGTCATCGCTGAAAGCAAAAACAAAACCTGAACGCATGAAATCAAAGTAATAAAATAAAGTTCCAATTTCATATGGTTTGGTGGCTAAAAATAATTTTAGCATATTTTCTCACACGCAACAAAAATAAAATGACAATTGTATAGAGCGCTTATTGCAATGGCCATCATGGTGTTTGAGAAACTTGATCTTAGACTAAGGTTAAATGGATTAAACAAGATAGAGATCTTGGCTTTATTTCCTAAAATTATTATATAGGTTGTGACTTATTATGAAAGAAATATTTGTAAAGACACATGCCAATGTTAGCATGATTTTCTCCTAACTTCATGTATAAGTTATAACTTCCTAACTTGTTGGGCAAGTTATAACTTCCTTACTTGGGAAAGAAGTTAACCAAGATATTTTGTAATATCTAACTACCTATGAGACCCTATAAAAAGGCTTCAAGGGTCTTGATGGCTGGGGGGAAGAGCATTTGTAAAGAAGAGCATTTGAAAAGAAGACATTGTAAAAGATTGCTTGTAAGATGACTTGTTAAAGACAACATTTCAGCCTTTTTTTCATAGTCTTGTGAGTTATGCTTTTTTTTATTCTATTTAAATTGTTTAGCTAGTGGTATAGATAGTATCATGTTTGACAAGTAATTTTGGGATTTTTAGATTGCTCTTATTGTTCTTGTTGCATGATAGAAAATTTCTATTAAAATTTTGCCATAGAAGAGCTTGTGTTTGAAAGCCTTAAGAGCATTTTAGTAGTGAATTTTATTATTTTGCAATGTATAAGAACCGCTATTGAGATTGTTGTAAGAGAGCCTCTGCATGTAGTCAAGCCGTTGAATGATTCAATAGTCAAGAGGGTTCATAGAATCTTTGGTATTTTGATAGGACCAAAATAGCTTCTTTTATCTTTAAAGTGAATCTCCATGGTATTTCAATTATAAATTGTCAAGTCTTTTGAAGGTTCTGTTGAATGCAATTTTTGACATCCATTATCTAGCCAAAATAGAGTCTGGTACGTGATAGTTTAGGCAACAAATTTTTTTTTGGTAGCATAGTAGGATTGTCTTGAAGAAATTGCTTATTTGAGCCTTGGAAGTTTNATCATTTTACCTTGTTCAAACATTTGAGATCTTCACACAAATCTGCTTTCTTTTTCTCTTCTTTCTATTTCCATTGAATCTCACTCTATTTCTAGTTTTCTTGTGGAACTATCTCTTTCTCTGGGGAAAATTAGATGTAGATTCGCAGAGTTGTGCTCAAATGTTTTTGCAAAACTTTATTTGTTACGAGTAGGTATTATAAGGACCGCATAGACTAAGCAATTGAACAGAATAGGAACTCTCAACAACTCACAGTACTTTGCAAAGTTGGCTGAATCTCTTTAAGATAAGTCATTTATAGTTTTACACACAACCTAATCATTTTATTTTTCACAACAGCACACATACACATACTCACATTAACTACTGAGTCTATTTGGAGGTATCTGGGCCTTAGTGTTGCCAGAGACTAGCAAGCACCTAAATCCTGTTCGAGGACACTCGTTGGTGGTCGCGTCCCAAATAGTCGCCAACACTAACCTTTCTTCTAGTTGTTTATTTTCATATTCATTATTTTCAAGTATTGATTCCCTAATGGTTACTATTGCCTTGAGCTACTCATTTTCTCCTCTTAATCCTTTGACTTCCTCTTGTAACATTGGTACTTCTTGTTCATTCTACAAGAGAAATTTCTTGAGATTGGATATATGGTTGTCAGCTATTTGTCCCATGTCTTTGATCAATGTGGTTATAATGTTTGACATATCTTGATGGGACATTGCAAGATTTTTCTTTCTCATTTATGGATCATCTTCATTGTACTAGAAGATTACATTGGCTTCTATTTCTAGTGTAGTTGGAAGCTTTTATCTCAATATGATTCAACCTTCTTCTTCTATAATATTAAAAGCTCGAGCTACTCCATTCATCAAGTATCCAGATAGAAAAGTGAGGGCTAAAGATGAGCTTTCCCATTCTTTCTATTGTTGTTATTGCTCTTTTTGTAGCTCCATGAGCTTCTATTGTTCCAGTAGCCAATGTTATTGTTCATCTTTTAATTTCTATTCTTGTATTTGATGTTACTATTGTTTCTTCTTTACCCTTGCATGGTCAACTTTGGCCTTTCTTATAGCTCTTATCCTCGCATATTCTTCCCCATTAAGAAGAAACCTCTCATTAGCCATAGCATTGCCTAGCTCTAGAAGGTTCTAAGAAAAGTAATTCTTTCATTATAGCTAAGTGCTCCTCTAAGAAATCTATGGCTAAAGGATGTTCTTTATCCTTCATCCATCTACATGCTTCAATAATCGAGACATCACAAGATGAAGCTATCAATTTCATCGACAAGCTCTTTTTCAACTATGCTACAACTTCCTTTTGGCCTGATTAACCTCTTTATCAGAAGCTTTAAGATAGACTGTATCAGTATCATTTTCCTAATAAACATTTTTAGTCTTTGTAGTGAAGTATATTTTCTTTTAAGCTAGAAGGAAACAACATTGCTCTCTGTATCTTCTGGTCATGGCTCTCAAATGACTTAAATTAATGAACTCCCATAAGTCGAATTTAAGAGAGAAAACTTTCTTGTGCTTGTAATCATTCCTCAAATACCTCTCCAATATTTATTTTTCAACCTCCAATGTAGCCAAATATGGAGCTATAAACCTATGTAGCTTGAAAGCTTTTCCTTCAAATCCTGCTATGAGGATTTTTGTGTGGTGGGCATGGAGAAAAATGGCTCCACAACACTTTCCCCTTATTTCATTGACAACCTACTGATTGATCCTTGGTGGAAAACTCTCAAAATTAACTTGATTAAATGAGGGTAGACACAATTCATTAGAAATTATAAGGATTGAACATCTAAGAAGCTCCTTTAGTAGAAAACTAGAAAAAATTCATAGTAGGGGTCCTCTAGGCAAGCTCTTCTCTATGATGTATAGCCTACAAAAATTAGAGATGGGTTAGACACCTCACTTAGCAAATAGTCTAATAAAAATGAGTTAAGGTTTAACTATACCCCTTGCATGTGGATCTGAGAGAAGCTTTGCTGCAATGCATCACTCATATATTGTACAAGGGAAAAAAACCTTTTATTTTCTAATGCTACCCAAGCCTAGACATGATAGTTGGCAACAATATTAATGTCATAATTGGAAAAAAAATTTAAAGTAGAAACAAAAATTCTATGGGGAAACCTAAGCTTTGAAACTTTGGGAATGGAATTTTTGTAGTGTTAGGCTTTTGTTAAGCTGGCTGGTAATAGTTTAATGTTCTTTCCATACTCAAGATTATTCTAGAATTTCCTGCTAAGCACCTCTTCATTATACTGGTGAGCTTTAATTTCTGTAATATCTAGCTTAATCAATCTGTAGAGCTCATGTGCTTTCCTAACACTAATATGAATGAAATTCTTGGTGTTATTTCTAAATCATAACTTGTCCTTCTCATAAATCATCTATGATATTAAGTGATTCGGGACATCCCTAATTAGATCAAACTTGGGCCTAAAACTAAGCTTATGTAGCCATGTTTTCTCATAAATCTCATGTCATTCCTCGATCAACTATGTTGACTATAAGCCTGATTTTTCTACTAAATCATGATCTTCATTAAAATCAAATAGGTCTACCTGTTCTACATTTATCTCTAGTCTCGCGACAGTGATCCATTGACAGAGCTAATAAATGTTCAAATTGAATTATTGTAGGCACTTAAAAAAAGTGAAGGTATTAACATCTTGAAACCTTTGAAGCACCTCTTCATTTTCTTTGTATGAAATCTTACCTATTCTTTCCTTAGGATTCTTAAGCTTTATTATGCTTTTCAATAGTTGTTTTGCCTCTTCTTTGAGCTTTGTTTCAACTCTTAGCTCTGCTTCAGCTTCTAGCTCTATTCACTAATGGTTATTTTTTAAAAATCTTACCCAAATCCCATTCATTAATATTTAGAGATTTGTTCTTTTAATTTTCTTCTTTGAATAGGATGTTTGATTTAGTTTTCGACATATGTCATAAGCTTTAATTCTGTTAAGCTACCTCATTTAAAGCTTAAGGATTCAAGATCAACATCTTGACCTATTCTTATTACTATAACTTAACTTAGTGCTAACGTTAGCTTGTAGAGCCCTTTCTAAATATATTTTCAAAGCTAAATTTAAGCTCTATAAATTCATTCTACAAAGGGCATTTGACATGGCAAAGTGAATTCAAGCTTCTTCGTAGAACTTATTCCTTGTCTCTACGTGCTACGTCATGCTTTTCACTAAGTTGGATTAAAAATAATGAAACGAGCATGTGTGCAAATTATTAGTGGATCCATGATGAGGTTTGATGTGGCTTGTAACATCATTTTAGGGATTTTTCATATAATCATTTTTATGTTCTATAAACTTTCTCTACAAGGAGTCTAACATGGCTCATTCATCAAAGGAGCTAACGCAATAGAATAAGTTATAAAGCTAATTTGTAGAACTACTTCTTAATTCTCCATGTTTTTTCTATTATCTTGGGCTTATGTGGCTTTTACATTGCTTCAAAATCCCTTTAGTGCTTGTATGCTTTATAAAATTGTTCTAGAGCTTTACTTATACTTTGGATCTCTAACCTTATGCTAATGTGGTTCGTAGAATGATTTTAGATCTTCCTCGTAGAGTTAATTTTTGGTTCTACGAGCTTATACTTTATAGAGCTAACATGGAATAGCCACTTTTTGTACTTGCTTGTAGGGCTGGATTTTGATTCTATGACAAATATATGTCCATATATGCTAATGACGTGGCTTTCAAAATTAATCTAGCTTTTCTTTGTAGAACTAACATCTAGCTCTAGAATTGACATCATATGGAAGATGATCTAGTGGGGCTTTGTTCATCTTCAAGAATTTATCATTGATGAGATATAGTTTTCTATGTTGATTGGGCCCCGTCGACTAGGACCCATCAACGCAACCTGTTGTGTCAACTAGGCCCCATTGACACAGTCTATTATGTCGACATAGCCCTGTTGATGCAGGGGTCTGTCCTAGCCTATAAATATGTGCTCACTAGTCATATTTGTGGCATCAGATTGAGAATAGTAGTTGAACTCTTGTAGTTTTTACATTTGAAAGTTAGAATATTTCTCCCAAGTACCCACACCAAGAGCCATTAAGTGTACAGATCTTTATTTGAGCACTGTTGTACCTAAGCATGACAGTGTGTGCAACAATAAAGACAAGCTTGTTGATAAAACCTTGTAGCATTCTGGATAGTTTAAATATTTATTCATACATTTGATGCTTTCAATTATTTATTCAATGTTTTCTAGTAATTAAGCTAATGAGGTAATTAAGTGAGATAAGCTAGATAGATTAATTACATAAGTACGGTTGCTTTGAACGTAACATGTTTTTGCTTGGTAATCCCAACGGCATTATTGCTTGGTACACCCAGTAGCATAGTGCTTGGTAACCCAATAGTGGATATGTGGGTTCAAGGCATGTACAGAAAGTGGGGCCGGATGCTTATGTTAGGGCCAATTAGAGATCAGTTAGTTAGTTAATTTAGATTAGTTATTAAATTACTTTATCTCTCTCTAAAATCATCAAAGAACATAAAATATAAGATGATAAAAATCATATGCCTCGATTTCACTTAACCATATCTTTTTACTTCACAAGTGTAATTGGGAAGGCAATGAATGACCTTAGGACAAGGTTCACTACCTAGAAGACTAATGCACCAGAAACTATAACGTCCAAAAAATTCAACTAGATCGCACATGAATGCTTTGTGATTCATATGGTTGGGTGTAGGGGTACTTCATTACTCATCATTGGTGTCATTGTCATGCACTTTGTTTGTTGAAATGTGCACTAGCTAGGATTAGTGAACATTATTACTATCATTGGATAGACCCAAGGTCAACATCACTGTCAAATGACATCCAATTACAAAAGCATACTAATAATTTTATTTGTTTTGCAAAATGTATTCTTCTTCTCATAGGCGTGAAGATGTCAAACTATTAGTCCCATAGGAGTGCAAGGTGGTATATACTCATCTAGATGAGTATGTATTGAACTTCACCTTCATCCTACACCAAGATGAGTAACTTCAATGGTAGGACATGGACAGTAATATCGTATTTCCCCTTGATCGATCTGTGCTTGGGATGCTCTTTCAAACTCTTAAGAAGCTGGGAATTCCAGATCTTCATGAGGAATACATATGAATGGTTATGACACTTAGGACTACCATCCCACTAAAACACAATGTAAGAGAGATTGACACTAGAAGAAGCACCATGAGGCTACAAAGGGGAAGCATTTCCCTAATCCCTTGTTCTTACTAAATCAAGATGATAATGAGGATCCTCCCTTTGAAGGTTTTTAACATCAACATTCTCCACCCCCTATTGTTGGTAATGAGGATGTGGCCCTGAACTTGTGATTGACTATTCATAAACCAGGCTCAAAAAAAAAAGTGACAGTCAAGGTAAGGACTGGCATAAATGTCATGATGGTAAGGGATCTAAGGATTATGGTCATAATGAGTGAAAAGGTGGTGGCAAACACCACAATGGTGATGGCAGCCCACCTTCGTCTTCATCTTCTTCATCTATTGGTTCTCGTAGAAGCTGCCATCGAAATAATTATGATGAAGGTGATTAATGAGACAACAATGAATGTGGAGGCCACCAAGATCGAAGGGATGGCAGAAACCATCCTTGGTGTCATCGACACAATGATGATGATGAACCTCTGTTGGGGACTCAAAGCATGCTCAACATTGTAGAGGTAGTAAAGATCCCAACTAGGCATGTGAAAGATAGTAGGATTAAGCACTTAGACATGAATAATATCCCAAGATCTAAGAGGGGATACAACTCTGATCCATAAATAGATCTACAAGATTTTCATGATGCCTATGCCTTATAGAATATAGAAAATGATTGGCAAAACCTCAAGATTTTCCCAAAAGACACTCAACAAGGAAGCTAAAAGCTGGTATAGTTGTTGGAGCTAGAATCTCTCCACAAATTAACTACCATGTTGGAGTTAATCAATGACAAATATCAAACGTACTCTAGAGTGTCTAATCTAAGGAGGAAGATCCAAGGCTGGAAACAAGGAACACATGAACCCTTGGACACTACCATGGGCAGAGACTCCCTCTTACATCGATGCCCTAGCCATGGTTATTCTCAAAGGCAATAACTTTTCCACATCATAGATGGGCTTAGAGTAGAAACTAGAAGAACTTTTAGGATTTATGCCCAAGGAAGACTATCTAAATTAAATGCTCATTAGATCTAAAGGGTTGTAGAGTAGGTAGCAAAAGAAGAAGGTGAGTTGCGAAAAAGGGAAAGTGTAGAAAAGTATAATAGGAAACATTCCATCAGGAAAAGGAAGGTTTGATTTTGTGATGAGGAGAAGTCACCACTCAATGAAGTGGTGAATAGGAAAACCTTGCTTATTCAAAAGTCTATTTCTAACATTTTAGGAAAGGTTGATAAATTATGGGACTCTTTGGATGAGAAGTTCCAAACTACTATGAACATTGCTAAAGTATCAAAAGAAAAAAATATTGATCATGAATGTAAGAGATGAAGAGAGGCTGAATGTGCGTACTAGAAAGATAAGGGCAGAGCTATTGCCATACAGGAAGTTGTGGAAATCGACTTTGATGATGATCTTGGTTGTGACATCTATCAATACGAACATCCAAGAGGATGTTGCCCTATGGTATCACACTTACAAGAGTCTGGGATGTATGCATTGAATCCTTGACTAGCACATAGGTAAGCATCCAAATACTTGCCTTATCCTCAAGGAAATCCAAGGCAATTCCACTAGCAACAACAAGCTTATTATCCACATGGATCTCCACCACAACCATATGAGCAATACCAATAATGACACCAATCACAATTGTGGGAAAAGCCATTGCCAAGGTGGAAATACCCTTATAGGCAACCAGATCTATATGGGTACTATGTTTAGCAACCTATTTCTCCAAGAAGTTCTACAAGCCATGCCTCATTTCAGCATCACTATTATCCCCCAGAGTACCACTGAACACATTCACCATCCACTCGGGGAGAGAACTCATATCCATACCACCATTTGCATATGTCTACACATGTCCCTTTACTCTCAACCCAGTTACCTCCTGTTCCTTCTATGTAAGAAGAAATTTCTTCATAGCTGTAGCAACAAAAGATTATGAGAGTTGTACATTCAAAACTAGCTTTTCTGCCAAGTGGTTTAGATAATCAATCTAGGAAACAACCTTTCTTCTAATTCAACAGTCCTCCCAAACCTTCATACCCTCATGTAGCTAGCCACCCTACATCTCCAACATCTTCATCCTTTGCATCAAACACCTTCGAGTACCTTTCAAACCAAAAGCTACCTTGAATATGCACTATGATGTTAACTCATGTTATTTTTAATTAGATCAAGGCTGACAACTTCCCACAAAAAGATATAACCCAAGAAGTCCACTCATTTACATGCAAATTGTTGGATAGAAGCAATGCAAAGCCCTTCTTAATTCTGGTTCTAGTGTAAATATCATCTTCTATGACAGGTACAAAGCTTGGAACCTACCACCTATCAAAAAGAGCAACATTTTTTTGGAATTGGTAAACTAATCTGTTATTGTCCCTCTGGGGTTGGTGGAGGACATTGTGACCATAGTTAGTGGGTGGGCCTATCCTACTGATTTTCTAGTGATCAAAGTCAAAAACTACAAGGGTGACTTCTCCATCATTATGGGAAGGGCATGGTTAAGCACAGTTGATGCACAAAAGGGCATAAGGGATCTCTTCTTGAAAATCTCTAAGGAAAATGAATTTGGAAGGCTGGAGAAGAAGTGTATTCCATGCATCATGTACAACGATTATGGGTGCAGTTGCATTTAAAATATTTGGTTCATCTAGAGTACATATATTAAAGCATGTAATCACTATGCACAAGAAAAAAATATTCAAAGGTGTCTGTCCGCAATAGCCATAAAATAGGAGGGCACCCAGTGGCTAATACCTAACTTAGAAAGCAGCACATTATGCATGGAATCAATTAAGAGGCTAACATGTGCTTATGTTGAAAGCATGGATGAACTTGAGCAAGTTCCTCACCAGCTTTCTAATAATAAAGATGATGATACCTATTGGGGAGAGTTGGAAATCCCTAATAACTTCAAGCAAAAGCCCTTAGAGTTGAAAACTTTACCAACTGCCATGGAATATGTATTCTTAAAAAATGGTAAGCTGGTCATAATCAATGCCAAACTTGCTCCTGAATAAAAAGAAAAGTTGTTAAAGGTGGTTAACAAATGGCCAAAAACCTTTACTTGGTCATATCTCAAGCTAATTAGAATTGATCTAAGAATATGCCAACATCACATTTACACCAGCCTAGACATGAAGCCAAGAAGGCAGCTGCAAAGATCGTTGAACCCAAACTTAAAGCAGATTGTCAAGGAGGAAATAGAGCAACTCCTCAAGGTAGGGTTTATCTATGCCATCATGGAAAATGAGTGGGTTAGCCCACTCATAATTGTGGAAAAGAAAGGTGGCAAGTGGCAAGTCTACATTGACTTTAGACTGTTGAACATGGCAACATTTGAAGATCATTTTCCATTGCTATTTGTGGACCAAGTGTTGGACACCATGTTTGGGCATTACTATTATAGCTTCTTGGATGGTTCTAGTGTCTATAATCAAATCCAAATTATGTTAGAAGATTAGGCCAACATAATATTTGCAAGTTCCTTGGGGACTTTTGCATATTGTAAGATGCCATTCAATTTGTGCAATGTCCTTACAACATTTCAATGCTTGCTCCTTAGCATATTTTAGCAACAAAATGGTAGTGGTGTGGAAGTCTTCATGGATGACTTCTCCACCTATGGAGCTACATTTGAGCTAGCCTTAGACCACCTTGAGTAAGTACTAAAAATATGTGTGGAAACAAATCTGTGACTCAATTGGCAAAAGAGTCATCTCATGGTCCAAGATGGCATTATGTTGGGGCACCAAATTTTACAAGAAGGAATTGAGGTAGACCCAGAGAAGATAAGGATCATCTAAGGAATAACATGCTAACCAAAGATAGTTAAAGATATCCCATCATTCCTTGGACATACTAACTACTACCAACGATTCATAGAGAATTTCTCTAAGATCACAAAGCCATTGGTTGAGCTAATGAAGAATGATGCTCCATTCATTTGGACCAAGGAATGCAAACATGCATTCAAATAGTTGAAGAGAAAACTTGTAGAAACTCCAATTCTATAGGCACCAGACTGGTCTAGACCATTTTACATAATGACAGACACATCTAATTATGCTTTGGGAGTAGTGCTTATGCAATTGGATGATAAAAATGTTCATATTACATCCACTGCGCAAGTTGAAGCATTGTAGGTGCATAGATGAATTACAGCACCATAGAGAAAGAATTAATGGTAGTAATATATCCTCTTAAAAAATTCAGGTACTATGTGCTTGGTTATAAAGTATTTGTGCATACAGACTACAGTGCCATTTGCTTCCTAATGCATAAGTTGACAGTCAGCCCCCGTATCATACAGTGGCTCATGATCTTGTAGGAATTTGATCTCATGATGGTAGATCAAAAAGAGACTGAGAATGTGGTCGCTGACCACATCTCTTGCTTAAGATGAGATAATAAAGAGGAGGGGAGCCCACTCTCTGATTAATTTCTAAATAAACTCTTCTTTATAGGAGCACTAAATGGCCAAATGCCCATAGAAACAACATGGTACAGTGGCATCCTCACCTATCTTCTCACTCAAAAGATGCCACAAGATCTTAACTTTAGAAAGAAACAATAACTTCTTCATTAGGCCAAATACTTCATGAAATCAATAGAAACCTCTATAAGGTGTGCACTGATGACATAATTTGTTGGTGTATCCCTAATGAAGATCAATTGCATGTTCTCCAAGATGCTCACAAAGGCCCTTGTGGAGGCCACTATGTAGGGAGATGCACGACCATAAAAACCCTGATGATAGGATACTGTTCACCTACAACTTTCAAGGATGCCCACCAGTTTGTTTGCTCTTGTGAATGTTGTCAACAAGATGGTGGGATGATTGCTTAAGTGGAAGGTCCTCAAAAATGGATTCAATCACTAGAGCCCTTTGACATATGGGGCATTGACTTCATGGGTCCCATCACACCCATGTTCAATGAAAAGGCGTATATCATTGTATCAGTTGACTACTGCATGAAATGGGTAGAAGAAGCAGCCATTACTGACTGTACATCATCCATTGCTGCTAGATTTATATAAAAAAATGTTGTAAATAGGTTTGGGATGCCACGTGCACTAATTTTTGACAATGGAACTCATTTCACAAGTGCCACTTTTAGAAAGTTGATGTAACACTTGGGGGTTGAACATAAATTAACAACACCCTATCACCCCCAAGCTAATGGTTAAGCAAAGGTAATTAACCAAGAAATTACAAAGATCCTAATAAGGACCATAAGCAAATATAGAAAAGATTGGAGCACAAAACTCAACAATGCCCTATGGGCCTACCGCTCAACATGGAAACTTCCTATTGGCTATTCTCCCTACAAGCTAGTGTATAGAAAACTTCCAACATTCCCAATTCAATTTGAGCTTTGTACACTCTCAATAGCCTATGATCTGGATCTTAACCTAAGTCTAGCATAGAAAGAAAGATTGATCAACCTCAACATGCTAGATTAAAATTGATTGGTGGTCATATCTTTAAATGAGATGCACAAGGCATTCAACAAGCAATGTCACAACCTCAAAATACAAAAAGTGAAATTTCAACTAGGAGATAAGGTTCTCTACTGAAACCCCACACACATACCCCATAAGACAAAGTTTCAAACATTATGGAAAAGAACTTATGCAATTGCTCAAACCTTTTCCTCTAGGGTCATGTTCATCTACAAGCCTAAAAGCCTAAATAAAAAGTAGTTGATCAACATCCAATAAATGAAACCTATCCTAGAATCAAGATAAGCCAATGCAACTACCACGTCAATGGATGGACAACCATGCTCCATTTTTTGGATCTCCTCCTTTCAACATAGTTGTGAAGGAGATGGCCATCCATGCTAACCATCCACATCACTCCTCAGTCTTTCACCTTTTTGTTTTACACTTTGTTAATTTTTACCTTTTTCTTTACTTTTTTGTTCTATTTACTTTCTCAATTTTTTGTTTTACAACATTGTTAGCATGTTTTCCCTTTCTTGATTAGTTTACACTTTCTTATATATATTTTTTACTTTGCTTTTTTTGAGTATGAATTTTCATTAGTTTTGCTAATAACAGTGCTTCATTACCACAAGACACAGTGCCATTGTTGTTGTTTACTAATGATGGTTTGTGCTTAATGTCATGATTATCAATGTTTGGTTTCTATTTTTGAATTTTGATGTCTAATGACTATGATATGGTTTATTTTTCATGGAATAGGAAGTGAGTCCACATCATTTCGCCATCTAATAAACTCTATGATTTTCTTTATTTTAGGAGTTTCAGGTCCCTTCTACTAAAGAAACTTTTAATCAATTGGTGACCTTGGTAGTTCCAGAATTTGGAAGGATTCATAGATTTGTAGAGGATGTGACTTCAAGGGGACTCAATACTCTTTGTACTCTTCTGCTTACTTGAGTGCTTGGGTGTTTTTCATGAACTTCTTATTGTTCCATTCCAACCACTAATAGGAAGTTAAATAAAGTCTTTGTATAGTGTGGTTGCAATCTAGAAATTTTTATAAAAAAAATGAAGAAAAAAAACATGATGGAAATTAAAAGCACACCCCTTAGACAAATAAACAGGCTACACACATTGGTTATGGGACTAGGAAGACATGTTACCCATGCCTGAAGGTCCCCTCTAACTAATCCCACGACCCCCTCCCTCTCCTCTCTTCCTACTTCTCTTTTCTTCTCTTTATGGAATGGTGGTTGTTTTGTGGGAGCACTCTTGTGTCTTAAGTGGGTAGATTGGTCTTGGAGTGGTGATGCAAAGTATTGAAAGAGGTTGGTTTTGGTTTGGACTAAGGATGGATCTTCTCAGGTCATTTTAGACACATATTCCACAAGGAACTTCTTACAACCTTAATTCGGGATTCCATTCCACCTTCTTAGTCATCCATTTATGCTGCCATAACTAACTTTAGTGATAGTTTCTATGTTATGTTTGATGTCTTAGTCTAATGTGTTGGGATTCTTGGATAGATTATTTTTCATTGGTCCTTAACTTTTCATGATCATTAATCAACTACTCCTTAGTTGGGGTTATGCAAGGGCAACAAGGGCATGTGCCTACTATGGGAAGGACCCACTTGCATATCTCTTGGTTTGGTTAGTTAAGTGCCTTACCTTAGACATTGCTACAATCCTATCTTTTGCATATTCCATTGTGCAAACCACTCTATGCTCCTTGAACTCTCATTCTCCATCCTCTTTCTCCATTTTTCTTAATTTTCTAATTTTTTTTTGGAATTTCAACATCCTCTTCTAGCATTTTCATCATGTTTGTGGCTATTTTGGCTTCCATTTAACCCTGATTTCATTCAAAATCTCTTTGTAATTTTCAAGTTTTAACTTGGTCAATAATGGTCAACAACTGCATTGACGAGGCCTTGTCAACGTAATGCAAAAATATATAAATACCACTAAACACTTTGAATTATTTGCATTTGGTCAATATTGCCTAAGGATTTTTTACAATTTTTAGAGCCCAAAACCTTGCCAAGCTTATAACTCTCACATTGTTTATTTGAATCACCCCGTTCTTCAATCCTACAGTTATTGAAGGTAAGCTCTTAGTCATGGGGGTAACAAACCTCAAGGTTTTAATGATAATTTTTAAAAACTTTTTCTAATTCCCAAAAGGGTTCAGATATAAAATCCTATTAAATCATTAATTTCTAAGAATTTAACCCTTCCAACAACTTCAGTAAACTAAAGATTAAATTAATAATTAAATACTTAATCCATCTAGCCATAATCACACCTTAGCCAAGTGTAACCTCCCTATGAGACAAGGTATTCCAGTTATTCTAAGTTACATAATATTTTCCAATCCATTGTTATGTGTGGCTACAAATGGCACCAAGACCAAAGAGACCGTAGGAGGAAGAAATATCACAACCATAGGAGAAATTACCTAGAGGAGGAAGAGGCCAACAAGAACATGGCCAAGAACAAGCTAAAGAAACCCATGCAATAAGACCTCTCAAAGATAAGGCCAAGGTGGAATCTATTTGATAGTTTCTTGAAGAGGAAGCTACATCTAAACACTCACAGTGAGGGGAACTGCCATGTCCTATACCTAGACTAGAAGTCACACTCACACAGGCCTACCTCAACATAATTGGGAACTGTGAGGTCCAACGCTCAATTCTCTAAGAGCTAAACTTTGGGCCATTCCTTGAACGGGATCCAAAAGATGTTAGAGCACAACTGCAAGCCTCTCCCATGTGTCCAATCATCACCTCTAGTGGGGAGTGGTACATGGGAGAAATGTATCTCTTCTAGAACAATAGGAGAGCAGAAGCTACTATGAAAATCAAGGACATCCAAGTGTCTTACTTAGTAGAAGCCATTGTGCAACTTCTTGGGTTACCTGACATAGGAACATAGTTCATAGAGCTATCCACACAAGTCGATCCTAGAGCAAAGAAGGAGTGGACTCAGCAGTATTATGGGGTTGATTGCAAGGAGCTCCACTAGCTCACACACTGGTAAAGCGAGTCTATTTTAAGATAACAGCTTACCACCTCAATCCAACAATGAGGCCTAGTAAGGTAACAACCTTATCCACCTAAGCATGTATCACTCTAAGTGAAAAATTTCTAGCAAACCTTCCATAGCTAATCTATCTAAAGATAGAGAAGTGCTTTAAGGAGAATGAACATGGAAGAAAAACCCTGGATTTTCCTTGCTTGATCAGAAAATTATGCATAAGGGTAGGGATAGTCCACTATGCAAATGATATACTTAGGCATGCTCCTAATGCTTTGTGAGCCAAGATGATGAAGGATAAGATGCTTGCCACGATCATAGAAGAGGAGTAGCAACGAACACCTCCACCAACTACTGATGAGCAAACACTAGAGGTTTGCACTGTAGTTGAGAAATTCAAGAGTAGCTCTTGCAACAGTGGAAGTAGTAGGCAAGAACTAGTCGTGGAGACCCATTTGTGTACAAACCAGCCATGAGTCACCTCAGGGAAGTGGCTCGTACAATCAACCAGATGGAGGAAGGTGGATCAATGTTGTCTGTCCAACAAACGTAGTTGCCTACGAGGGTAAATCCAAGTGCCTGAGAGGTGATGGTGTTTGTCTCTTAGCATCATCTATTTCCAAAAATCTCTGAGAATGCCACTTCCTTTTCTGTGCACTTGGAGGAGGATGAGGAGGTAACCATATTGGTGTTGCAGCACCAAGGGTAAGACACAACTGTAGAGATCGTTGCTGATTAAGTCACTTAGTCATTAAATGCATTTGTGATGCCTGAACTAGATGGTTCTGCACTTAGAGATGTGAAAATGTCTATAGGAACAATTAGCAAGAAATTGGGTGTAACCCAGCATGAAGAACTACCAGACCAACTAGTGGGAACTAGGAAATTGATTCTAAATATTTTTGATTTTTTGAATACCATCACTGTATTCCAATTGCAGCTACTGGAGGCAAAGGGCAAGTTCCTCATCTTAGAAGGGTAACTTAAAACAACTTAAGCACACAATCAATGCTTGGCCGTAGAAGTTGCTAAATTGCATGCTTGAATTATTGACCCTGCTCTTATCAACTCTCTATTGACATGAGACGAAGCTTTTCAATAGCTTCAAGAGTAGCTAAAGTGGGTTGAGAGAGAAATGGTAATGGTGGTCTTCAATTAATTCATAGTAGAATTTGAAACTCATTTAGTACAGATGGACTTGATGTAGATGTACTAGGAAAATGAAACCTTGACCACAGAGAACCATTGCTAACATGCACAAAAACAATAGCTAGAAGAATTCATCTATTAACAACAAGAATATATTGCTAGAGAAAATGCTAAATTAAGGAGATTTGTAGTGGAGAATCATAATCTCTCCATGGAGGAGATCCGTGTCTTACTCTAGAAATCAACCATTGAGATTTTCACCTAGAAAAACAAGGCTATGAATTTCAAAAAAGTTAAAAATCATTACAAAGACTAGGTTGTCCTATAGAAGGAGGTGAATGAAAAGCATATCCAACTGGCAAAGGAAAAGATTAATGAAGCCCTCTAGCAACTTTAGCAAGGTAGAGAAATATGGCAATCCATCATCGATGGGATTAATACCTACAACAACGGAAAATCTGCATGAAGGACTTGTAAAAAAAAGAGATGATGGAGTACATGGAGCTATCCAATCTTTGCTATGAAAACCTGGCAATGTTGACTACCAGATGAACACGGTCTGAGCTTGAGAAGTAAGTGGCTAGCTCGTATTTATTGTATGAGGTTGAGTTCAACAATCGTAAAGACACCAAGCAAAAGCTTGTGGTGGAAAATGCTAAACTTAAGGTTCTCAAGGAAAAATTCACCAACCAAAGACTAGTTGTCAAGAACCTGTTCAAAAGAATGAATGACTACAAGGCACTATAAGACACAATTCGAGCATTTAACATCGATCGTAAACAATTCACAGCTTGGTTTATTAATGTAAAGGAGTTGCTTCCAGTATTACCTTGTCCTTGGGATATTCCAATTATAGCCCACATCAGTGAAGCTACCTAGACCATGAATGATCCTAGGAGTAAAGAGAAGAAGATGAAAACATTGCTAGATGCTTTTAGCCTTTCACTAGAAGTCAAAGTAGTAGCGGGACAACCATAGTCACCTTAGTCACCTTAGCGTAGCACTTGGTAACCCAGCAGTGAACACGTGGGTTCAGGGCATGTATGAAAAGTGGGGCCAAATGCTTATGTTAGGTCCAATTAGAGATTAGTTAGTTAGTTAATTTAGATTAGTCATTAAATTACTTTATCTCTCTCTCAAAGCACCAAAGAACATAAAATATAAAATGATAAAAATCATATGCATCAATTTCACTTAACCATACCTTTGTACTTCATAAGTGTAATCAAGAAAAAAATGAACAACCTTAGGGCAAGGTTCACTACCTAGAAGACTAGTGCACTAGAAACTATAAAGTCCACAAAATTCGATCAAATCACATGTGAATGCTTTGTGATTCATATGGTTGGGCATAGGGATACCTCCCCACTTATCAGTCAAAGTTTCAAAGCTAATGTGGCTTGTCGAACCATTTTTGGATCTATTCATAGTGTTGATTTTTCACTTCATAAAATTGGCCCTACAAGCTAATGTGACAATAAGTGTTGAACATCTCTCGAAATTTTCTAATGCATCCTTAGCTATTAATAGAACTATTTTGTAGAGCTGAATTTTAACATTACAAGAAATGCCCTTTCTACTAGTGCTTACGTGATGGAACCAAAAATAAGCTTGTTCATAAAGCAGGATTCTAGTTCAAAATTACACTCTTTTCCTAAGGTTAACATGGTAGGGCTAAAAGTTGCATTTATTGTATAGCCATTTCATAGAACTACTTCTGTGCTCTGTGATTTTTTAAATAAAAGATAGAGTTGACAAGGTATAACCTTTTTGTAGAGCTATCTTTCAATTCTTTGCACTTATTCTATATGACTGCTAATGTGATAGAACCATTTTCTATGCTCATTGGTGGTACCATATTTCAATTTTACAAAGTTCTTAGCTTCAAGCTTTCTCCTTAAGTGATGACATGGTACATAGAACCAATTTAGCTTTTCTTGTAGAAACAATTTTTGATTTTGCAAACCTTCTCCAAACATAGCCCATGTCTCACAAAGGATTTACATACAAGGCAATTTTGATCTTTCCTTATGCTTAAATATTGTGATGCTAACTTACGTAGAGGCATCTTGTAGAACTAATTCTTAGTTCTACAAGCTTCCTCTACAAGCCAATGTGGTCAAACGATGATGTGTCTCATAGAATTTCTTTGTAGAACCTATCTTTAACTCTATGAATTAGGATTAATAACTTACACGGTAGAGCTGAAAAGTGGTATTTTTAGTAGATCCATTTTGGAATACTATGAGTCTTTTCATATAAAAAGAGATAACTTGGTAGAGTTAATTTTAAACTTTCTCATAGAATAAACTTGCAAAACCATCTTTTCTTAGAAGCTAACATGGTAATGTCTCTCTACAGCCTCTTTTTAGGACCAATTTTTATAGCTCAATGTAGTCGTTGATTTTTAAAAAGCTAATGTGGTTGAGCTAATACAGAAGCTTTTTGTGAATTAGATTTTGGTTTTGTGCACATGCTTATTTTCATGCTATGTTTTGTAGAATCTCTTTTTTGTTCTATGAGGTTCCCCTACAATTTGACATGGTAATCATATAGAATGAATTTTCCTTTTTTGTAATCAAGTAGATTTAGAAAATTTTTTGAAACCTTTTTCAAAGCCCATTTTCGATTATACTATTCTACTTCATTTATCTAAAATGACTCAAAAAAATGGTTAAGTCAGCCTTGGGTCATGTCCTTTTTCTTCAAATGAATAATCTTCTTCTATAACCAACCATTTGTCTTAGTGCTAACCCCTTCTTGGCAATGAGAAAAATCTTAAAACTCTACGAATCTAGCCAAAAAAAAGGACATTGTTTAAGTTGAGCTAAACTTGCTCAAGTTGTGTCCTTGGTAGCTAACTCAATTTTTTGCACAATGTTAGACTTAGCTTGAAACTCTAGGTTCTCAATCAACTAAAATTTTACAAGCTTAAATAATCAATAGAAAAATTCTTCCTAAGCCCTAAGACCTTTAATTTTGTGAATAAAAACTGATCAGAACAAATTAAATCTCTTTAGTATTTTCATAGAAACTCCTTTGAAATTAATTTCTACTTAGGGCTTTCTCAGTATGCAAATAGGGTGTGAGAAATCTCAACTCCTATGTAGCACCTGAAGATGCTTAAAATTCTCCAATAAACTTTCAATGGTAGTGTGCAAATAACTGAGCCTACTATTTTGATTTTATGGTTGTTTCACAAAAGTATCATATTTTTGTAACAACACTTTATCATCTAATAATCATGTTTTTATCTTATTAATTACTTAACCTTTATTTACCATCACCAATTACTTACTTTAACTTTTCTTCAAAATCCTTCATGAGGCCATATGATGAGTGGCAAGGTACCCCTATGCCCAATCATATAAATCACAAAGCATTCATGTGTGACTCAATCGAATTCTGTGGACTTTGTCATTTCCAGTGCACTAGCCCTTTGATAAGTGAATCTAGCTTTAAGGTCAATCGTTGTCTTCCCAATTACACTTGTGATGTTCATTGGTATGGTTAAGTGTAACTGAGGCATTTGATTTTTATCATTTTTATGTTTTGTAGCTGGGTGCCTGAATTGTAGATAAAAAGGGATTTGATTAAGTAATCTACATTAACTAATTAACTAATCATTTAACTAATCCTAACATAGGTATTTGTTCCTACTTTTCGCACACATCCTGAACCCACATATCTGCTACTGGGTGACTAAGTGTTATGCTATTGGATGTACCAACCAATAACACTAGAGGGGTTACCAAGCGAATACTTGTTATGCTCGAAGCAGTCATACTTATGTGTGTAATCTATCTCACTTAATTGTCTCATTAACATAATAACTAGGAAATATTTAATAATTAATGGAAAACATTTAATAAATAATTATAAATAGTAAATGCATAAATAAAGTAGCTAATCTATCCAAAGTGTTGTAAGGTTTATCAAAAAGCTCATCTTTATATTGCTGCACACATTGTCATGTTTAGGTACAACAATGCTCAAATAAAGATCTATACACTCGTTGCAGGCACTTGAAGGAAAAATTCTAACTTTCAAATGGAGAAAATGTAAGAGCTTCATTGCAACTACAATTTACTAATTCCATAAATGTAGCTACAAGTGCATACTTATAGCTAAAAATCAAGAAATTTGACACTGCGTCAATGGGGCCTTCTCGACACATGGTAAGATGCGTCGACTAGGCCTCGCAGAAGAGGCCTCATCGATGTAGCCAAATTAATGCAACTCATCATACCCCCACAATTGAATGAAAAGTCATCCTTGAGTACTATTACAAAATTGGGAAGGTATAGGATTATTGACTGACTTCTCTTCACACAAAACAAACTGACTAACTTGACAAAAAATGGAGTGCATGAATCAACACACTACAAAAAATGAAGGTGTTCAGGATACAAAATTGAACACCATGATTCAACTCTTCAAAATTAGACAACACGTTCCTTGATGGTGTGAAGCTTGTTGGAGAAGATCAAATGGTCCCAAGTGATGGTGGTTCCTGAGCCTCTAAGGAACCTTCATCGACTTCACGCACTAGCAGTGGTTGAGGTGGCTGTGGTTGTACTGCTATTGCTGCAACTTCAGGTAGGAAGTAGAAAGCATCCAATAGTGCTTTCATTTTCTCCTCCTTACTCCTAAGACCATGCATCATCCACATAGCTTCTCCAATGTGGGTTGGAATGGGCACATCCTAAGGACATGGGATTGTTAGAAACAACTCCTTGGTATTGATAAACTAGGCAACAAGCTATTTGCATTCAATGTTAAACACTTTCACTATGTTTTTTAGCTCTTAATAGTCATCCATTTGTCTGGCTAGGTTCCTAGCAATAGATCATTAATCTCTGAATTTCCCTTTAAGAACTTTGAGTTCAGTGTTAGCAATCTCAAGCTTTTTCTTGGTGTCTTTGTGGTGTTTGAACTTAGCCTCATATAGCAAATACAAGCTAGCCACTTGTTTTTCTAACTTTGACCATGGTCATCTAGAAGTCAACATTGCCAAGTTTACATAATGGAGATTGGCCAACTCCATGTACTCTGTTATCTCCTTGACTTGCAACTCCTTCAAGCAGATCTCTACTTTGTTGTAGGTGTCAATCCCATCAAGGATGGGTTACCACATCTCTCTTCCTTGTTGGAGGGCCTCATTCATTTTTTCCTTTTTCATTTGGATTTTTTTTTCATTCACTTCTTTTTGCAAACTGACCTAGTCTTTATAGTAGTTTTTCACTTTCTCAAATTTGAGAGCTTTGTTCTTCCAAGCAGCAATCTTGATCGCAAACTTTTGATGCAAGGTGCATACCTCCTCCATTGACAGATTGTGGTTCTCTGTGGCCAATTTCCTCAATTCAGTGTTTACCCTAGAAAGATAATTCTGTTGTTGATGAATGAATTCTTGCATTTGATCTCTTTGAGTATCAACATTTTGTAAGTGATAATTTTGTGTGGTCAATGCTTGATTCTCCTAGCGCATTTGATTCAAGTCCTTATTGATTAAGTGCATTTTAGCTTCAGCTACGGACTATTTAAAGATGGCCATCACTGCCTCCTCCTTAGCCTTCTAAAATTGTTCTTGAAGTTTTTTGATAACTTCATCTCTCATTACTACTAGGCTAAGGATTGTTTATTCTGCAAGTCAAGCATGAAGTTCGACAACCTTCATGACCAACCATTACTTTTGCTTTTGGGCCATTTCTAGTTGCCCCTCCAAAATAATACATCTACCCCTTGAATTTAGTAGCTCAAACTAGGTTGCAGTGATGTTCTCTGGAAGATCAAAGATGTTCGGAGTCAGTTGCTTCGTTCTTACCAATTGTTCCAATAATTTTTTATGTTGAGCTATATCTACTTTCTACTAACCGTGCCTACAAATGTTTGCACATCTTGGAGTGTAGATACATTTGGTACAGACATCGCAGGTGCATTCAATGCTTCAGTTACATAGTCAACTACCACTTCTGTTGCTATCTCTTACCCTTGGTGTTGCATCACCAAAATAGTTGCCTCTTCACCTTTCTCTAACCACACTGAGAAAGTGATGGCATTCCCAGAGATATTTGAAAATAGATGATGTGTTGCTAATGACATCATCACCTCTCAAGCATTGAGATGTAACCACAAAGGTAGTTGCATTCTTTGGGCAGAGAAAATGGAACCACCTCTCTCCATCTAGCTAACTAGTCAGGCCACCTCGTTAAGGTTACTCATTGATGGTTGACACACAGATGGATCTACCCCACTCATTCTTGCTTATTTCTCTTGTTTTCTCAAAAGCTATTCTTAGATTTTTTGTAAACATTCAATGGTTGTGTGGGCCTCTGGTGTTGTTTCCTGACATGCATGGTGGTGGTAGCATCTCCTCTTCTTGAGTTGTTGGCATTTTATCCTTTATGATTTCTACCCATGAGGCCATGGAAACATGCTTGAGAGTGTCGTTAGAGTAGCGAATAATGCCTACCCTTTTGTAAATTTTTCTAATGAGGTATGGAAAGGGCAAGGTCTTTTCTTCACATTCTCAATCTCTAAGTATAGCAATTGTGGAAGGTTAACGAGGAACATCTTGCTTAGAGTCGCACATGCTCAAGCAGAGAAAGTAGTCACCGTGCTTGGCCTCACCATTGGATTGAGATGATAGGTTGCAATCTTGAAATAAATTTTCTCTATCGCTGTGAGTGCACCATACTCCTTATGGTCGATCCCATAGCAATGTTGGGTCCACTCCCTTTTGCCCTTAGGATCACCTTTTGTAGATAATTCAACTAGCTGTGTTCCTATGTTAAGCAACCTAAGTGCCTATGTAATGGCTTCTATTGAGTAGGACACTTGAATGTCCTTGATCTTGACAACAAACCCTAGCCTTCAGCTAATCTAGAAGAGATAGGTCTCTCCCATATACCATTCCCCACTGGACGTGATGAATGGCCATGTGGGAGAGGTCTGCAATTGTGTCTTGGCATCCTTTGGGGCTTTCTCCAAAAATGGCCCAAATTTAATCTCTTGAAGAACCAATCTTTGAATGTTTCAGGACCGAATGATGTCTAGGTAGGCTTGAGTCAACATGACCTCAAGCCTTGGAGCAAGTCCAAGAACTTCTTCTCTTTGTGATTGTTCAATTGGCACTTCTTCCTCTAGAATCTATCAAATAGATTCCACTTTGAGCTCCTCCCGAAGAGGTCCCATTGCATGGGTTACCTCTAGTAGTTCTTAGTCTTGTTCTTGCTGGCCCCTTCTAGTTTTGGGTCATTTCTCTCATGGTTGTGAGGGTTCTCATTTCAATGGACATTTTTGTTTGGGTTCCATCTATAATCACAATAAGACCATGGATTAGCAATCATTGTATAACCTTAAAACAATTAGAATACCTTAACTCTTGAGGATAGTTACACTTGACTAAGTTGTAATTATGGCTAATTTAGTTAACCCAATTATTATTTATTTTATGTGTTATTATCAATAATCCATCCCAGATGTTGTTGGAAGGTTTAACTTGGGAAAAAGTTGATGTTTATATATGGTTAAGGTTATTAACCCTTTACGAGAGTTAGGAAAATTTCCAAAAAATTTCATTGATTTTTCATTCAAAACCTTAGGGCTTGTGGCCCCCACGAAGAAGATCTTATCTCTAGTATGCACAGGATCAAAAAATAGAGTGATTTGGACAAACGGTTGGGAAGATATGAGCTCTATAAGGTTTTGGGCTTTGAAAAATTGCAAAAATTCCCCATGTGTTATGAGAAATTTGATAAAAATTCCAAAGTGTTTCATGGTATATATAGGATCTAAGCATTGCGTCGATGAGGCTTTGTTGATGCAGTCAATGACCATCATTGACTTGGTCAAAATTTTTAAAATACAAGGAATTTTTGGATGAAATTGGAATCAAATGAAAGCTCAGAAGACCAAGAATAGTATGAAAACATGATAAGAGGATGTTTAAGCTCATAAATTTTAAAAAATGAAGAAAATTTGAGTTAGTAAATGAATGAAATGAAAGATTAAGGAGTACTAAGTGGTTTACGCAATCAAAAATGCGAAATATAGGATTATAGCAATGTCAAAGGTAAAGAACCTTAACTAATCAAGCCAAAACCTATGTAAGTGGATCCTACCCATAGTAGGCTCATGTGATTTTTGCCCTTGCATAACCTTAACTAAGAAGTCTGTGGGCCCAATAGTCAATTTAATGATCATGAGAAGTTAAGGACCAACCCAAAAGAATCCACTCAAGAATCCCAACACATTAGACTAAGACATAGAGCATAACATAGAGCATGACAGTGAGATGAGTTATGGTAGCATGGATGGATGATAGAGAAGGTGGAATGGAGTTCTAAGTTGAGGTCATAAGAAGTCCCTTGTGGAATTTTTGGTTAAAATGATCCAAGAAGTTCCATCCTCAGTCCATCCTAAAACCATATTCTTTCAGTGACTTCACATCACCACTCTAAGACTGATCCACCCACTTGAGACACACGAATGCTTCCACAAAACAACCACCATTCCATAAGGAGAAAAAAAGAGAAGTAGGAAGTAAGAGAGAGGGCCTTAGTTAGAGGGGACCTTCAAGCATAGGTGCATGCTATTCAAGTCCCATAACTAGTACTTGTAGCTATTTTATTTGTCCAAGGGGTGTGCTTTGAATTCCCATTATTTTTTTCTTGAAATGGGAACCACATCATGCGAGGACTTATTCATGTCAAAGGGGTGTGCTTTGAATTTCCATTGTTTTTTTTTTGAATGCGAACCACAACATGTAACAACATTATTTAACTTCCTATTAGTGGTTGGTGTGAAACAGCAAGAAGTCTGTGAAAAACACTTAAGCGCTTATAAGTAGAACAATACAAAGAGTATTGAGTCCCCTTGAAGTCACACCCTTTACAAACCTTTGAATCATTCTTAATTCTGAAACTACCAAGGTCACTGATTGATTAAAAGTTTCTTGAATGAAAAGGGACCTCAAATTTCCAAAACAAGGAAAACCATAGAGTTCATTGGATGGGAAAATGACATGGACTCGTTGCCTGTTCCATGGAAAATAAACCATGTCAAAGTCATCAGACATTAGAATTCAAAAATAGAAACCAGACATTCACAATCACTCATTAAGTGCAAACCATCATTAGTAAATAATAATAGGGGCACTATGTCCTATGATAATAAAGTAAATTTATTAGCAAAAATGAAAAAATATCACACTTAAATAAAATAAAATAAAAAGTAAAATATATAAGAAAATGTAAAGTAGTCAAAAAGGTTTAAAGGTACTAAAGATGGTGTAAGCTGAGAAAAATTTGAAAATCAAAAATTTCTAAAATCAAAAACATGAAAAACAAAAAGGTAGAAAAACTAAGAGGCCATGGTAATGATTAGCATGAATGACTATCTCCCCCACAACTAAGTTGAAGGGAGGATATCTAAAAAATAGAACATGGTTGTCCATCTATTGAGGCGATAGTTACACTAGCAAGTCTTGGTTCTAGGAAAGGTTTGACTTGTTGAATGTTGACCAACTACTTTTTATTTGGGTTGTTAGGTTTGTGGATTATCATGGCCCTAGAGGAAAAGGTTTGATTGATTATATAAGGTTCCTCCCACAATGTTTGGAGTTTTGTCTTTTGGGGTACATGTGTGGGGTTCCAGTAAAGAACCTTATCTCTTGGTTGAAGTTTTACTTTACTGATTCTAAGGTCATGACATGGCTTACTAAATGCCTTGTTCACCTCATTCAAGGATAGGGCCACTAAGCAATTTTTTTCTAGCATGTTCAAATTGATCAATCTTTCCTTTTGTGCTAGAATTAAGTCAAGGTTTAGATCATAGGTCATTGAGAGTGTACGGAGCTCGGATTGAATTGGAAGCATTGGAAGTTTTCCATACACTAACTTGTAGAGAGAATAGCAATAGGAAGTTTCCAAGTTGAATAATAAGCCCAAAGAGCATCATTAAGTTTTGTACTCTAGTCCTTACTTATATTTGCTAATGGTTCACATTAGTATTTTTGTAATCTCCTGGTTAGTTACCTCTGCTTGACTATTGACCTAGGGGTGGTAAGGTGTTGTTAATTTATGTTCTACCCCAAAGCATTACATTAATTTTCTAGATGTGGCACCTATGAAATGAGTTCCATTATCAGAAATTAGTAAATGTGGCACCCCAAAACTATTCATGATATTTTGTAATATAAATTTGATAGCATTGGATGATGTACAATCAGTAACAGGTGCTGCTTCTTCCCATTTTGTGCAGTAGTCAATTGTTACTATAATATATGCCTTCCCATTAGACATGGATGTGATTGGACCCATGAAGTCAACACCCCATATGTCGAAAGGCTTTAGTGATCGAATCCACTATTGAGGATCTTCCATCCAAGCAGTCATCCCCCCATCTCGTTGACAATGTTCATAAGACTTGACGAACTAGTGGGCATCCCTAAAGATTATAGGGCAATAGTATCCTACCATCAATATTTTCATGCTTGTGTGTATCCCTACATAGTGGCCTCTACAAGGTCCTTCGTGACCATCTTGGAGAATGCACAGTTGATCTTCGTCAAAGACAAACCAATAGATCAGGCCATTGGCACATACCTTGTAAAGGTGTCCATTGATTTTTATGAAGTATTTGACTCAATGAATAAATTGTTACTTTTTCCTAAAATCCAAGTCCTATGGCATCTCTTGAGTAAGAAGATATGTGAGGATTCCATTATACCATGTTGCTTTTGTAGGCGTTTGTTCATTTATTACTCTAGTAAAGAGGAGTTCATCTAGAAACTAATCAGAGAGCAAGCTCTCCTCCTTTTTGTTATCCCATCTTAAGCAAGAGAGATGGTCAGAAACCACATTCTTGATTCCTTTTCGATTTACCATAGTGAGATCAAATTCCTGCAAGATCACAAGCCACCGTATGACATGAGGGCTCATTGTCAGCTTATTCATGAGGAAGCGAATTACACTGTGGTCCGTATGCACAAATATTTTGTAACCCAATACATAGTGCCTAAAATTTTCTAATGCATACACCACTATCATTAATTCCTTCTCCATGGTGGTGTAATTTAACTTTTCTCCCACAATGCTTCAACTTGCACAATGGATATATTATGAACATTTCTTATCATCCATCTGCATGAGCACTACTCCCAAAGCATAGTTAGGTGCATTTGTTATGATATGAAATGGTTTGGAGCAATCTTGTGCTCATAGGATTTGTATTTCTATGAGTTTCTCTTTTAATTTTTGGAATGCATGTTCACATTCCTTGGTCTAGATGAAAGGTGCATCTTTCTTTGTAAGTTCTAGCAATAGCTTTGTAATCTTAGAGAAATTCTCAATAAATCGTTGGTAGTAACCAGTGTGTCCAAGGAATGACTGAACATCTTTAATAATCTCTAGTTGGCATGTTATTCCTTAGATGATCCTTATCTTTTATGGGTCTACCTCAATCCCTTGTTGTGAAATTTGATGCCCTAGCACAATGCCTTCTTGGACCATGAGATGGCTCTTTTGCTAATTGAGTCATAGGTTTGTCTCTACATATCTCTTCAAGATTGCTTAAGTCAGTCCAAGGCTTACTAAAAGGTAGCTCCATAGGTGTAGAAGTCATCCATGAAGACTTCAACACCACTATCAATTTTCTATTGAAAGATACTAAGGACCAAGCATTGAAATGTTGCAGGGGCATTGCATAGGTCAAATAACATTTTACAATATGCAAAAGTCCTCCAGGGACTTGTGAATGTTGTCTTGGTTTGATCTTTGGGTGCAATTTGGATTTGGTTATAACCACTATAACCATCCAAGAAACTATAATAACAATGCCTATATATGGTATCTAATACTTGATCCACAAATGGAAAAGAAAAGTGATCCTTAAATGTTGCCATATTTAATAGCCTAAAGTCGATGCAATCTCGTCATTTACTACCCTTCTTTGGTACAATTACAAGTGGGCTAACCCACTCACTATCCACGATTGGATAGATGAACCCTAGCTTGAGGAGTTGCTCTATCTCCTCCTTAACAATTTGCTTCAATTTAGGGTTTATCTACTTATATAGCTACCTTCTAGGTTTCATGGCTGGGTTGGTGTAGATGCGATGCTGGCATATCCTCATATCAATTCCTATTAGCTCTAGATATGAAAAAGCAAAGGCTATTGACCATTTATTCACCACTTTCAACAACTTTTCTCTTTATTCAGGATCAAGTTTGACATTAATGATGACCGATTTATCAATCTTTAAAAATGCATACTCCATATCATCTGGTAAAGTCTTTAGCTCTAAAAGCTCCTGGTTGAAGTGATCAAGGATTTTCAACTCTCCCCAACAGGTATCATCATCTTCATTAGAGAGTTGAAAATGAACTTGTTCAATTTTGTTCATGCCTTTAAACATATGCACATGGTAGGCTCTCAATTGGCTCTAGGCATGTTGTGTTTCTATCTAAATCAACTATTAGCCACTAGGTGCCCTCATGCTTTCTGGCTACTACATATAAACACCTTTGAATGTTAATTTCTTATGCACATTGATTGCATGCTTTAATGTATGTGCTCTTAATTGACCAAATCCTTTGCATGCAATTGCACCTATTATCATTGTACACGATGCATGGAATACACTTCTTCTCAATTTTTCCTTCATTTTTCTTGGATATTTCTAAAGATAGGTCCCTTATACCCATTCGCGTGTCGATCATTCTTAACCTAGCCCTTTCCATAATGATGGGAAAGTCACTTTTGCATTTTTCCATCTTGATTACCAAAAAATTAGCAGGATAGGACCACCCAAAAACTATGGTCACGATGTCCTCTACTAATCCCAAAGGAATAGTAATCGATTGATTTGCTAATTCTAAACAAATGTTGCTCTTCTTGAGAGGGGGTAGGTTCTAGGCCTTGTACATATCATGGGAGATGAGGTTAACTCTGAAACCAAAATCAAGAAGAGCCTTGCATGGCTCTTATCTAGCAATCCATAGATAGATGAGTGGACTTCCCAGGTCAAATCTTTTTGTAGGAAGATTACCAGCCTTGATCTAGTTAGAAACAATATGAGTTAGCATTATAGTGCAGATCCTAGGTGACACTTGATTTGAAGGACCCTCAAAGGTATTTGATATAGAGGATGAGGATGATAAAGATGCAAGATGATTAGCTGGAGTAGATTGTGAGGGCTAGAGAGGATTGCTGGGCCAAAAGAAAGATCATTTCCTTAATCTATTATCCAGACCACTTGGTTAAAAAATTGGTTACGAATGTATAGCCCTTGTAGCATTTCATTGTTGCGACTATGGAGAAATCTCACCCTACATAGATGGAGCAAGAGGTAATTAGGTTGAAGGTGGAGGTGTAGGTGTAGAGGGATGTGGAGGATGATAAGGATATGGATATGGGTTTTCCTCTCTTGTAGATGATGAATGTGTTCGAGGATACTTTGAAGGGTAATAATGATGTTGGAATGATGCATAACTTGTGGAACTTCTAAGGGAGATGGGCTGCTGAACATAGTACTTGTATGGATCTGCTTGCCTATAAGGGTATTGATGCCTTAGCAGTGGCATTCCCCACAATTGTGGTTGGTACCACTGTTGGTATTATTCATAAGGTTGTGGAGGAGTTCCACTTGGGTAGTAAGCTTGTTGCTATTGGTGGAACTACCTTGCATTTCCTTGAGGGTAAGGTAATTATCTTGGAGCTTGCCTATGTGCTAGGTGAGTATTCAATGCATACACTCTAGACTCTTGTAAGTGTGATACCATAGTGCAACATCCCTTTGGATGTTCATATTAGCATATGTCACATTCAATTTCATCATCAAAGTCAGACTCCAAAACTTCTTCTACTATAGTAGTTTTGCCCTTACCTCTTTTGTAGACACATTTAGCTTCTTTTCACCTCTTGTGATTACAATTACTATTTTTCTCTTTGTATTCTTCAGCAATCTTCAAAGTGGTTTGAAATTTTTCATCCAAAGAGTCCCATAACTTGTCAACATTGGAAAAAATGCCAGAAATAGATTTTTGGATGGGCAAGATCCTTCTGTTCATCACTTCATCAACTGGTGATTCCTCATCACAAAATTAGACCTCTTATTTTCTAATGGAAGGGTCCCTATTATACTCTTCAACAGTTTCCCTTTTTCATAGCTCACCTTCTTCTTTTGCCACTTGTTCAATTAACATTTGGATATGATGAGCTCTCAATTTAGACAACCTTCCTTGGGCATACACCCTAAGGGTTCTTCTTATTTTGACATTGAGACCATCTATTATGTGACAAAGTTGTTCCCTTTGAGAGTAACCATGGCCAGGGCATTGGTGTAGGAGTGAATAGTATGGGTCCATGGTGACATCCCAAGGTTCATGTGCTTTTTATTTCTAGCCTTGGATTTTCCTTCTTAAATTAGACACCCTGGAGTATGTCTAGTATTTGTCATTGAATAGCTATAACATAGTGCTCCATCTATGGATAGATTTTGGCTCTAAGGACCAGTACCAACTTTTAGCTTCCTTAACAAGTGTCCTTGGGAAAAGTCTAAGTTTCCACCACTCATTCTCTATGTTCTGTAAGGCAACTGCATCTTGAAAAGCTTGCAAATGTGTTTGCAGATCAAAATTGTATCCCCCCTCAAATCTTGGAATATTGTTCATGTCCAAGCGCTTGATCTAACTATCCTTCATATGCCTAGTTGGGATTTTGACTGCCTTTGCAATGTTGAGCATACTTCAAGTTACCAATAGCATTTCATCATCATTACTACGTTGATGATGTTAATGATGGTTTCGGCCACCCCTTCGATTTTGGTGGCCTTCACGGTCATTATTATCTTAGTGATCACCTTCATCATGGTTGTTTCAACAACAGCTTTCATGAGAATCATCAAATGAAGAGGAATGTTCAGAATTGGATGAAGAGGAAGAAGAGGAAGATGAACTACCATCTCCACTGTAGTGTCTACCATCACTCTTATGCTTGTTACGATCACTATTTTTAGATCCCTTATTACTGTGATTCTTACCTGAGTCCCTACCTTGGCTATCACTTTTTCCTAAACCCACTTTATGAATAGTCCATCATAGGGTCAAGTTCACACCCTTGCCATTAGTTGCAAGGGTGGAAAATCTTCATGTTGAGAACCTTCCAAGGGAGGATCCTCATTGTCCTCTTGATCTAGTAGGAATAAGGGGTTAGTGTAATGTTTTTGCTTTGTAGATTCATAGAGTTTCTCCTAACATTAATCTCGTTTGCGTTGTGTTTCAGTGGAACAGTAGTTTCGAGTGTCATAACCATCCATAACGTACTCTTCATGAAGATATAATATGCCAAACTTTTTAAGGGTTTTGAATAACATCTCAAGCATAGATCTATTGGGGGGTAAGATGACATTACCCTCCATATCATGCCATCTCATTTGTTCATCCCGATGTAGGATGAAGGTGAAATTTGGCATAAACTCATCTAGATGAGTTTATACCACCTTGCATTCTTGTGGTATTGATGGTTTGGTATCCTTGTGCTTGTGAGAAGAAGAAGACATTTTGCAAAACAAAAAAAAATTGTTAGTGTGCTTTTATAACTCTATGTATAGTGGGAATGATATTGACCTTTAGGTTCATACAATGATATAATGATATTCACTTAAATCTAAATAGCACATGTTCCACAAACAAAGTCCTTGGCAATGACGCCAATGACGAGTGGTGAGGTACCCTTATGCCCAACCATACGAATAACAAAGTGTTCACATGTGACTTGGTCAAATTCCATGAACATTGTCATTTCTAGTGCACTAGCCCTCTAGAAAGTGAATCTAACTTTAAGGTAAATCATTGTCTTCCCAATTAAACTTGTGATGTTCATTGGTATGTGATGAGTGGCGAGGTACCCCTACACTCAACCATACGAAATGAGTGTATCATGCACGATCCAGTCGAACTTCGTAGACTAAATGCCTACACGCCCCATGGAACACTTGGGGTTAATCATTCGTTGTCTTCCCAGACTTACTTGTAGTTGTCATGGTGTATGGTTAAGCAAGTCCAAGGTATATGATTTTTATAGTCTTTTAAATTTTTTATGTCTTCTATGCTATCGAGGTGAAGGGTTGAGAAACTAACTAACTCTAACTAATGAACTAAGTCTAAATTATCTAGCGTCAACATCCATTCCCACTTACCATACACACCCTGAACTATGCAACTGCGGCTACCAAATGCTAATCGTTACTGGGATCACCACACGTAATGCACATGCTCGAAGTGGTCGTACTAAGGCACTTAACTAGCCTAAACGTAATGAGCATCCATTCCTTGACTAGCCATACACATCCTTAGATGCTCATAATTAAGTCGTACTCATTTCGCATTTTAGGAGTTGAGGGTGAGAGAATCTAATCACGATGAGCAGCCGATTCCTTGATTAGCCATACACATCCGTAAATGCTCGTAATCAAGTCGTACTCATGCCGTGCTACTGCAGGGTAATAAATAATAGGTAAGAAATAACAAGTAATAAATAATAAGTAATAAATCCTATTCCATGCACTGCAAGGTTTATCCACAAAGCTCGTCTTTATTTTCGTACACAACTTNAACGCGATATCGCATACGTGACATCGCGGCTCATGCGAATCACATCTCATCAGTATGGTTAAGTGTAACTAAGGCATTTGATTTTTATCATTTTTGTGTTTTATATCTGGGTGCTTGAATTGTAGATAAAAGGGAATTTGATCAACTAATCTAAATTAACTAATTAACTAATCATTTAACTAATCCTAACATAAGTATCCATTCCCATTTTTCACACACATCCTAAACCCACATATCTACTGCTGGGTGACCAAGCGCTATGCTACTGGGCATACCAAGCAATAACGCTACTGGGATTACTAAGCGAATACATGTTATGCTTGAAGCAATCATACTTATGTGTGTAATCTATCTCACTTAATTGTCTCATTAACGTAATAATTGGGAAATATTTAATAATTAATTGAAAAAATTTAACAAATAATTGGAAATAGTAAATCCATGAATAAAGTAGCTAATCTATTTAAAGTGTTGCAAGGTTTATCAAAAAGCTCATCTTTATTGCCGCACACACTATCATGCTTAGGTGTAACAATTCTCGAATAAAGATCTGTACACTCAATGACTCTTGTTATAGCCACTCGGAGCAAATATTCTAACTTTCAAATGGAAAAAATTTAAGAGCTCTACTACAACTACAATTTACTTATGCCATAAATGCGGCTGCAAGCACGTATTTATAGCCGAAAATCAAGAAAACTAACACTGCGTCGATGAGGCCTTGTTGACACATGGTAAGATGTATTAACTAAGCCTCATTGATGAGGCCTAGTTGACAAGGCTACGTTGACAAGTCCTTGTTGACATAGCCAACTAAACACGACTCATCACAATACATAAAAATGTCCTTTTCTTGTAATATATCCCAAAGAAACTTTTTCATTTTTGTCATTATCTAAGTTAATTAATCCTTGATTTTTTATCTCACTCATGTAATCACATAAATCTAATAAAACTATCCATATTAGTATAATTTGTTAAATATTCAAGACTTATGGTATTCTTAACTATTTTGTTGCTTATTCATCACCAACAATTTCAAATTTAGATGGGCCACTTACTTTGAGACTAGCAGGAAATAGAGGTGCATCACTTCTAGTTTCTATTTTGACCTTTCCACTTGCACCACTTGATTCAATATTAGTGCTACTAAGCATTTGACTTAACAAATATTCTTCTAATAACTAATATTTCAAACTTGAGAAACTAAATTTTCTTGATGAGCAATAACAAAACATTTTTCTTTCATATAGGATGAATTTCTTGTATGTTTCCCCATATGTTTAGTATATATTATGTTGCTAAATCTACAATCTTTCTTATTTATAAGTAAAAGGTTGCTAGTGTTCAAGCTCAATAGTGGAATAAGATCCTTTGTAATGCCTTGTTTTTGAAATTTTAGCTGTAAATTCCAAACAAAAAATTGATTACAAGTTAATCATATGTGGTAGGATCACTCTTGTTAAAAAATCAATAGATAATAAGTCATGGAGAGCTTGTGTAAAATTCACCATGGGTTGTCATTACTAAACCATATGTTGTGGTACTTGAAATAAAGATAGCAATTAAAATAGCTACGACCACAATACATAGAACAAGTCATGGTTTTGCAAACCATGTGTTGTAATGAATACTATCAGTTATGGTTTGGTCATGGTAGCTATGTTGAAGGCTTATACCTTCATTGTACTTCAAATTGCAAACCACAAGTTCACCATGGGTTGTAGGAGCTTTAAAAAATCAAAACACGAGGGGACCACAGGTCATGATCAATGAAAAATTTGAAAAATAAAGACTATGAGTCATAGGATACTCGTGATAGGAAGAACATGACTCTTTGTGAGGTTGTGGCTTGAGTTTGACTCAAAAATAGACAATAATATCACTTCAAGATGAAAACTAGATTTACGTTATGTCTTGAGGAGGGTAGAAAAGGTAGAAAATATGATGTTTAGCCTTTGCAGATTAGAATTGAGGCCTAAAATAAACAAAATACATCAAATGTGAATGGAAATTCATGAAATTATGCAACATGTACAAACGTCTTCAAATATCCTTGGATCAGCCTTTTAATATACATGAGATGAAGTTACAACATGCATCAAATGTCCATCAATTTTCCAATGGTTGAGAAATGCTTAATTCAACAATATTTGTGAAGAGAATGGGGCAAACTTCAAGTGGAATAATAAACCTTTAAAAAGGGCTTGCTCCAAGGAAGCAAATCTATGCAATTAAGAATGGAAACATTAATTAGAGTTCAATTTGAGTTAAACCTCCATACATCTACAATATAATGTAAGAGTAAAATATGCATCCTTACTTAAACATTTAATAGATCCCTAAATTCATGTACAAAATCAACCAAAAACATGAAGTAAACCATGATAAAACATAAGAAAATTTGAAAGAAATTTATGGAACTTATATTTTAGAGGTCTAGTTGTGCAAATCCTTCTATTCATCAAAATAATTTCTAAGTAACTTGTGAGAATTCTATTATAAATCATATGAAAGTGGTTGAAAGAGATATGGTTGAGATAACCATGAAACAAAATCAAAAGAGAATCTTCATTGAGAGCATACAAAAAAATGAAAAAGGCTAAAAACTAAGAGAACTTTAGTATAATACACTCTCGAAATGCACACACACAAATAGGGAAAATATAGCTTCTATTGCACATGTTACAATGACATTCAATGAGCTTACACACATTACAATGACATTTAATGAGAAAAAGGATGTTGTTATGGTGTGAGACAACCTATTTGAGAGGAGAGCTTTATCCAAAAAGGTAAGCTCTAACATGAAAACCTATTAATTCCCCTTTTCTATTTTTGATTTTTCTCTATTTCCTATGTTGTTTGCTTTATCAAAAACATAAAAAACTATAGCTTCTAAATACAAAACATTTCAAACATGAACTTTAAAGACTTCTTATGAGTTCCAATGGTTTCATTCATTTTCTACATGATTCCAACATTACTTCAACATGAAAACAAAGACAAACCAAAAGCAAACAAGATATGAAAATACATGAATATGGTAGAAGTATATTCATACTATACTCAATGATGAGTGATGGAGTAGTCTAACACCCAACCATATGAGATACAAGTGCTCATGCATAGCCCGGTCAAATTTTGTGGACAAGGTAATGTAATTATGCTAGTAATTGGTTTGAGTTTTTTTTCATTGTCTTCCCACATGAGCTAGTAAAATCAATGCATATGGTTTAACTCATAGTGAGGTGTATGATAACTAATGTTTCTTTGGTCATTTTACTCTTAGTAAACATGAGGTAAATGAAAGTGATTTCTAAGTCTAAGTAAACAACAAATGAATCTAGTCTAGCCTAGGTGATGGACATCCATTACTGACTCTCCACACATGTCTTTGACTTATGTAATTGTTACTAGGATTAACAAGTATCTCACTACTAGGTGAACCAAGCAACAATACTACTGGGTTACCAAATGATCACACTTAACACTTGGAATCAATCATATCCATTTTGCTTAACAACCGTAAAAGTAAAGTTCATATAAAAGTAAAAAGTAACTAGGGAAATAGTCAATGTTATACTAAGTCAAAATAGTAAACAATAGTCTAAGTAAACAACAAATAAATCTAAGTGATGCTTCAATGATGCAAAGTAATCTCAATCTTTATTTTTAGTCATGAAATGTGTCCAAGTACATTCCACTTGAATAAAGACTTGATATCAAGGATCTGATATTGCAAATCTGATATTGAATACCCAATATCATAGATGACAAAAAATGCAACTTATCATACTCCCACAAGTGATTGAAAACTTTTCCTTCAGTTAAAACAAAATGGGGATGGAGTTCCTTACAAAATTGGGAGGTAGATTCTCATGACACTGACTACTATGTAGATGACACTTAATTTTTGTAGTGGTGTTTGCAAAAATGACAAAAAACATGATAAGGTAACTTTAACAAAAATAAAATTTTGGTGAAGCTTAATATAGCCTTATGTAGTTCCAGGTGGCAGTGGCTCCTCCTTCAGTTGCTTACCCTTGTCATCAAGCTTCTAAAATCTATATCAATTTAAGAGCACTTAAAGCTTCTCCTCTTCCTTTCTTTGGTCATGTACCATTCATGTTTGTATGCAATGTGTGATGGAGCAGGTACATCCCATGGACACATTAGCTACGACAACATCTAATTTTCCTTAATGTACCAAGTTGTGAATTGCCTCCTTTCTTCAAAATCTCTAACCTTTTCACATAGTTCATGATAATCTATCAATCTTTTGGCAAGGTTTGCTACTACATTGTTTTTCCCTTGGTAGATAGCCTTCATTGCTTCCAATTTAGAGTTTGCCACTTGGAATTTTTGCAAAGCATCTTTACAATCTGCAAACTCTTTTTCATACAAAGCATATGTGACCATTACTTTCTATTCTTGCTTATTCCTAGGCCTGTTTGCTATTAACATGGCTAAGTTAGCATAACAGAGGTTAGCTAACCCCATGTACTCTTTCAAATCCTTGAGTTGTAGGTCTTTGTTTTTCACTTTTACTTGATGGACAAGGGCATAACTATCCAAAATGGATTACCAGTCAAGATTTTGTGCTGAAATGGTGTTAACTTTGGCTTTGGTCATCTAGATCTCCTTCTCATTGATTTTCTTGTACATGCTAACCTGATCTCGGAAGTGCTCCTTAAGCTTTTCATATTTCTTTGCCTCATTTTACGACACATTTATTTCAATGGTTGAATTTTTTTTGAATGGTGCGTACCTCCTCCATTGAGAGGATTTTATATTCTCTTATGAGGTGGATCATGTCTTATTTAACCCTTACCAATCAATCCCTTAATTGGTGGATGCTCTCTTCTAAGATGTTTTTCTATTTTTCCATCATAGTCAACCACATGTTATCAGCAACATGTTGTTTATTTTCTTCTTGAACTATGGTAAGTGCCTTTACATGTGCATAAGTTTGTGCTTTAGCTATGGAGGCATTCCATATCACTTTCTTCTTCTCTATTACAATTTGTTTATTCTACTCGATTAGGTAATTTATTTTCTCTAATCTAAACTACTCTATCTAGTTAGGTGCAATGAGTTTTGTAGGTTCTTTACATTCAACTCTCAAGGCTACAAGCTCTTCTTGTAATATCAAAATCTCATTTTCTACATGCTCTGCCCTTGTCTCTACCATGACTAGTTTTCCTTTAGTAGTGATGAGCTTAGGTTGTACTACAATGCAATCACTAGGGATGTCAAAACGTGTTGTCATGGCTTGCCCAATCTAGAGTAGCCTATCAAGCACATCCTCATAGTCAAAAAGAGTCATTGAGGTTCTCAGTAACATTTGAGCATCTTTAGCTCTAGCTAGATCTGTCGATGGCATAACAAGTACATCAAAATATTTTTTAATGTTATCAGTGATCACCTCTATTGCTTCCATTGCATCTTGGTGCTACATTACCACTACTATGGCTTCTTCTCTAGTCTCAAGCACCACTTGGAATGATGCAACATTCCTAGAGTCATGTTGTGACCATTACAACTCTCCTCCTAGCTATAGTGAGATCTATCCACTTGCTAGACTTACTAAAATTGTGGGCTAGATGGCTCTATCAATAACTTTGTAAAGATTGGCCTCCTCCTTTGTTCCCCAGCTAATGATTTCTGCAATTTGTTATAGATGACTCATCAATGATCTAAAACAATGGTAGCGGTGGAACTTGCCATTGTTGTTATTCTTGTTGTTGCTATTGTTCCTCCTGTTGTTACTGCTATTATTGCTCTTGTTCTTGTTCTTCACCTTGCTCTTGCTTGGGTGGCGTTAGTGTTGGCACATTTTGGCCATTTCATGGAACAGGTTGGCATGATAAAATTGGTTAAGAGTTTTTGGAGAAGTGAAAAAAAAAAGGTTCAGTTTGAGAGGAAAAGGAATAAGTTAACAACACCATCCTTGTAATTTAAGAAAAAGAATATAGGAGGACCATTCCTATAGTAAGCTTATATAAATATATTATGATACACTGGGCTTTACGAATGAATATTCTGCTTTTCATCTCTATCACAACTAACCAAAGTCTAGCGGGATTATGAAGGAAATTCAATTTCTATATGCATGATTTAATCTGGAAAGCAAATCCATCTCTCTGGAGTCTTGCTTCATGTTTCCTGCAACAACTATGTGCTTCACTGCAACCACGTCATCTTCTTAAACATCAACAACTGGTTCCAGTATGGATATTCGGCCTTGATTTCATCTACGTACCATCTTAGAAACCTTCAAACACTGGAAGTAGACTTCAATTCAGGCTTTTCAACACGGAAAGGTAGAAAATAGAAAAGGCCTTCTTCAGGGTTCTGGGTAATAAATGAGCCGTTGGCAAGGGTTTTGTAGAAGAACACAGTAGGCTTAGGCATGTCGGTCGCTGTTCGATTTTGGCAGTGTTCAAGGGACCCAAAATCTTTGGACTTGGAAGGATAAAAAATATCCTCAAGTTCTGCAGCATATCTTGGTAATCTGGGCTCAACAAGTAGGAAGAAAGATACAGGTTTTTTGACCAGTTGAACATCTAAAATACCATGGAAGGATTTTGAGAGAACCATGCCCAATGAAAATATTGATTACATTTGCCGATTAAGACAAAAAGAATATCAGAATCACAGAGAGTATTTTGTTCATGGTCAGATCCATTAGTGACGATTTTCTTACCTTGTCTCTGAGCAAAGCACTGGTTCTTGAGTATTTAGTGTTCAACTAGGAGCTTCAAGTGAACTCCAACTGCCGGGAGAGCTTTGTATGGATTGGCCAATGACGATAGAATCTGGGAGAACTACTCATGGGAGGCCAGAACAAAACTTCACCGTATGTTTTCAATATGCTCTACAAGGAAACCCTATTTCTCTGTACCTCGAAGCCGCTCAGCGAAGCCAAAGTCAAAACCTTAAAGCAGCAAATTGATGATCTATACTAGGCGTTTATTTGCAAGAGGTGGTGGAAGATGGAGAAACGCTAATCCTACCATCTCACAAGCTCGACGCCATGTCCTCATCCCTCCGAATTCTATCCACGAATTATGAGGATACAAATAAATGTTACTACAATGTCATTGAAATTGAAGGTAAATGTAAGGAAGCTTTTCCCAACCTTCTTTATTGGCATTCAATGACATCAAAATCACAGTCGTCGCTTGTTTATGGGAAGCAATGTCGAGAGCTGAGGACCCTGCTATACGCACCCACTAGCACCGTGCTTTTACGCCAGTTGCCATCCAACTTGAAGCAGTTACGCCTCCACTTCAAGCACGAGTTAATAATAACATATAGCGAAAAACTGGTTATTGTTGAGCCTGTATCCCAGATGTTAAATCTAGAGCTCTTAAGTTTAGAAGGAGAATATTTGAGAGAAATACCAGTAGGACTCATATCACATATGAAGTCCTTGGTAGAGTTATCCTTGGAGGATGCTGAACAATTGGTGTAGCTGCCTGACGAACTCCATACCCTACCGCATCTCTAGCATATATGGATCAGTAACATTGCATTAAGAGAACTTCCAGAGAGTATTGGACAGTGTGTTTTATTCAAAGAATTAATAGTCCAACGCTGCAGAGAAGTTGTACGACTGCCTTTGAGCATGGAGAACCTTTCGTTGTTACAGGTACTAGATCTTTTGGAGTGTGTGAGTCTGGAAGAGCTTCCAGGAAACATTGGGAGATTGACGTCCCTTAAGTTTCTGTCTGTGTGTGGTTGCAAAAATCTCAAGAGGTTAGGTGCAACATTTCACTCTCTCCCATCTCTAGAAATAGTAGATCAGGGATATTGCTCCAAGTTGGAGGCAAATTAGATGGACGTGCTTACAAACATGAAGTCACTCAAATTCCTTTACATCGACAACTGTCCACACCTTATCCAAAGATGGAAAGAACTGGAAAATGTTGACTTAAATGTAAAATGCATATACAAGTGATATCTGGTAAATGTATTTTTTAATAAAACTGAGCATTAAAGAGGTTGATGGTAGGCAGGAAGCAAATCACGGGTTCCAAGCATAAGAAAGATGGAGAAATATTACACATGTACATATATATTTATATATTAACAAAATATTTTATGATTTAAAAAGGAAAAGAAAGTTATGGGATATTTGTGTAACGTCCTATATAAAGGGGACATTTGGCTATTATTCCTTTTATTCCTATGGAAGTTGTAACTTCCTATGATAATTACAACTATGATATTTGTAACTAATTTTAATTTTGATTACCATGAAGACACTTGGCAACTAAAAAGGCCACTTGTCAACTACAACTTATTTATCTCCATGGTGACCACTTGGCGACTAAAGGGTCACTTGTCAATTAAATGGGACACTTGTCAGTTGCAGCTTTTTTATCTCTATGGTGGTTACAACCACCCAAAATTTTTGTAACTTACCTAACTTGTTGGGCAAGTTACTTGGGAGAGAAGTTAGCAAAGATATTTTGAATGTAACTACCTTTTGAACCCTATAAAAAGGCTTCAGAGGGGGGGGGGGCGTCTTACTTATCAGACTTGGGAGAAGACATTGATACTACACTTTGGAAGGCTACTAGCTAACACTTGGGCTCTCACTTGGAGACACACTTTGAGTCTTGGGAGAAGAGCATTGTAAAGAAGAAATTATGAAAGATTGCTTGTAAGATGACTTGCTAAAGAAAATATTTCAACCTCTTTGTCATAGTCCTGTGAGTTGAGTTTTATTTTTATTTTGTTTAAATTTTCTAGCTAGTGGTTTAGATAGTATCATCCTTGGCAAGTAATTTTGGGATTTTTAGATTGCTCTTATTGTTCTTGTTGCCTGATAGAAAATTTCTGTTAAAATTTTTCCATAGAAGCGCTTGTGTTTGAAAGCCTTAAGAGCATTTTAGTAGTGAATTTGGTTATTGTGCAACGTATAAGAACTGCTTTTGAGATCGTTGTAAGAGAGCCTCTGCTTGTAGTCATGTCGTTGAATGATTCAATAGTCAAGAGGGTTCAGAAAATCTTTGGTATTTTGATGGGACCAAAATAGCTTCTTTTTATCTTTAAAATGAATCTCTGTGGTATTTTAATCAGAAATTGTCAAGTCTTTTGAAGGTTCTGTTGAATGCAATTGTTGACATCCATTATCTAGCCAAAATGGAGTCTTGTACGTGGTAGTTTATGTAGCAATTTTGTGGTAGCATAGTAGGATTGTCTTGAAGAAATTGCTTATTTGAGCCATGGAAGTTTGAACAATTCATAGTTATTGACTTTGGGATAGCTTTATTGCGAAGTGTTTACTCGTGTCATTTTACCTTATTTAAATATTTGAGGTCCGCACAAATCTACTTTCTTTTCTGTCTATTTCCATTAAATCTTGCTCTATTTCTAGTTTTCTTGTGGAACTATTTCTTTCTCTGGGGAAAATTAGAAGTAGATTTGCAGAGTTGTGCTTAAATGTTTTTGCAAAATTTTATTTGTTACAAGTAGGTATTATAAGGACCACGTAGACTAGGAAATTGAACAAAATATGAACTCTCAACAACTCATAGTACTTGGCAAAGTTGGCTGAATCTCTTTAAGATAAGTCATTTGTAGTTTACACACAACGCAATCGTTTCATATTTCACAACCGCATGCCGCAACAGCACACACACATACTCACATTAACTACTGAGTCTATTTGGAGGTATCTGGGCCTTAGTGTTGCCAGAGACTAGCAAGCACCTAAATCCTGTTTGAGGATACTCGTTGGCGGTCGTGTCCCAAATGGTTGCCAACAGTTAGTTTGAATAATTCAGCATATGAAGCATTTTGGGTTCTCCTAGGAACTTCATTGATGTATTCTAGGATTTCAGCTCACTTGCATAGCTTTCTAATAATGTAAGAAAATGGAAGTGTTAACTTTCCTACCTTCCTTTCTTCAAATCGCCTTTGAATTTCCATAAAGTGGAGTTATGTGAGGTTGGCATAGTATTTTCCCATTAGGATCATACTTCCTCTAGCTACATAAGTGGATAGTCAGTTGAATCCTTTTGTTGGGAATATGTGATAAGTACCAATTTTGAAGTAGATTCTTTCTTCCAAAGTTAACTTATTATATCCCTTATCTTCTTTGCCATAAGCCTGTTTCAACCATAGTTTTCTAGTTTTAGGATCAGATTCATCAGGTGTATTCAAAGCTTATGTAATTACCTTGATCAAGAATGAAACTGAGACCACTCTAATGCTAACTGTTGTACCCTCTTCCTTGTTGTGCTAGAACTAATAAGTTTTCCCAAGGTATCATTCACCACTATTAGATAGGATGGGCTATAATGGCGATGCCTTAATTTGGGTCTTTACTGCTTTTGACCTAAATTCAATGAATGATCTAAAGTTCATCTCCATAATAACTATGGTCAAGATGGATCTTTCTTGAATAGCTTGGAGGTAGTCTTGTGGAAATGTGAGGTGTTGTCCTTGCACCTATGGTTCTTCTACCTCTCCTTGGGCTAATTTTCCTATAGTAGAAGTCTCTTAATGAATGCTAAATGATTGGGCTTCTTGCTCCTTGTGTTCTGGTTCTCATCCTCCAGTTTGGCCTCTATCTTGGCCTCTTGGTTTCTTACTTGCATCTTGTGAGGGCCCTCCTTGTGCTCCTCTCTTTGGGATGATCTACAATCATTAATAAATTGGGAATCATTAGAAGGCATTATCTAATTTTTATAACTCCCTTCCTTTCTCATACTCTTAGTTAGATCAAGTTCTTAGTTATTAGGATTGCAAAGTTAGAAATTTTTTGCAAAAAGTAATCCCATGAGTGTTAATTTCATTGTAACACTTCACAATTGTTCATCTTGTCCCTATGTATGGCTCATAATGATGGTTATAGGTTCTTAGGAGTTTTATTTAAGTGTTTTGGCTTCCTTATGATTGGTTCTTATTAACAATTTTCAAATTTCACCTCATACTTACCCTTAAAGTACCTTTTGAACATTAGAATTTTTCAAAAAACTGGCTTAGACTTTCCTCACTAGCATCCCCACAACTAAGATGAGTACTCTATGATCAAATAGGTTTAAAAAGCATGAAAATCAAAGCAATAATACTCAATTTATGGCTTGGGAAAGCTAGGAGGTTAGAGCTTAGATCAAAGAAGAAAATTCGAAAAATCTCCCTTGTGTGCAAATGAAAATGATGGAAAATTTAGCTAAGTTCCAATGTATTTATACTTTTTGGCAGACTTGATATCGAGGACCTGACATCAAGGACCCAATATCGGAGCCCAAAAATTTGCACTTTTCATAAGGGTCTGATGAAAAAAATTGATTCTTTTGGATATCTTAAAGGTTTTAAGGCTACTCAAAGGGTTTAGATGATAGAGATATGCATATTTTTGTAAAATTTTGTCATTGGAAGTTCATAGAGAAGGAATCTTGGGCCATGAAATTTCATAAGATGGATAAGAAGGATAATGAAGTCATGTAGTGAGAACGGATAGTTCAAATGATAAGGGAAGTGTTTATTGATGTTTGGTAATACTAGAAGGTTCAAGATGATACAGAATCACTTGATGGGTATAAGATACAATAGTTATACAAGTGAATCCTCCCCAAAGCAGGCTCCAGCCCTTAATGCCCTTGTATAACCATGCATAAAGTGTCCTTAGGCACTTAAGGAGTTGAATGTAATGCATATGTGTTTAGCAAAACACACATGATAGTACCACCAATTGAGAAAATAACTCTATTCTTATAGTGAGATGAGATGGACGTAGAAGGGATTATAGAAATTGATGTGTAGTATCTTACCATAGGCATAATGAATTCTTATGTTTTATTAGTGGTTAAAATAATCACTAACCTTTTTGTCCAAGATTCAAACCAACTCTAGACCACATGATGAGCGGCGAGGTACCCCTACGCCCAACCATATGAATACGAGCGTTCATGCACGATCCGATCGAACTCCGTGGATAGGCTAGTTGTGGTATCTAGATAGTTACACATTGATCACAGTTCGCTGTCTTCCCACCTGGACTAGTATTTGCTTTGTCACGTATGGTTTAGTCCAGAGTGAGGTGTATGATGTGATCCTAAACTACTACTACTCCTAGAGACAATGGAGAATAATACTGATTAAACTAATGAGTAATAGGAAATGAAGTCTAAGCTAACCTAAGTGTGATGAGCATCTGTCCCTTAAACATCCGTACACATCTTGGACCTCGTGCACGACTACTACTGGGATTACCAAGCATAGATCCTAGGTACGCTGCTAGGTTACCAAGTAGTCACACTTAAATGCTCGTGATTAAGTCATACTCATTTCGCAGTTAACAACAAGAATAGTAAATGATGGTAAATAAATATTAACTAAGAAAGCAATAAATAACAAAAAAATTAACAATTAAATTAAACAATTAAACTAAGTGAATGCTGCAATGATGAAGTAATCTCGATCTTTATTTCCGGTCATGTGCACGTCTAAGTATGTCACACTCGAATAAAGGTGCCGCACAATTACAATCACCACACTGTGGGCATACACTGAGAAAATAATCTAACTGCTACAGAAACAAAATGAAAGGGTTTCGCTACAACTACCGAAAGGATTCCTAAATGAGGCGGAGGGTCCTCTTATTTATAGGCCAGGATAGGTGGCTGCGTAAATGGGGCCCCGTCGACGTAGGAAGGCTGTGTCGACGCGGCCACGTATACGTGGCCCCGTCGACGCATCGACTAAATGACGCTTCATCACGACATTCTAGTGACATCGCATCACATCATCTCTTGGAATTACAACTGTAAGATTATTAATGTTGCAAGGAGTACTATCACTTCACATATTGTTCAAGGGAGGAGCTTATTCATGGCACTTTGGTTTATTTTTTAGATTTCTAAGAAGCTGCCTATCTTCAAGCATGGGTAACATGTCGTTCTAGTGGAATCCCCAGAAATTTATTTCATGCTCTTTTTATTTTTATTTGTGTAAACCTTTTAAGGTAGCACTTTTTTTACTCTTACTCCCATTTTTCGTTAGATCTACAAGGATATAATACAATCTTAGTAACATGATAGAACTCACAACAATAATCCAAAAGAATCCACAAATCCCCTTAATGTCACACCCTTTTCATTCCCACTTGGTTCATCACTCTTTTGTCCAAGCATAATGATTTCAAGTTTATTCTTGGTTGTATGATGGAAAAGAATATCATTATGGCCATGTTAAGAACATCTTATTAATAGAGTGGATGGATGGATGCTGTGGGTTCACTATTTAAATAATTAGTCCCTTATGACTTGATAACATAGATAAATCTTCACTTTATTAGACTACATCTTACCTTTATTTGTAATGTGTCTTATTAGTAATTAAAATTATTTACAAAAGGTTTGAAAACAAAGTATGAAAGAAATGAAAAAGATAGTAAGAATTTTGAAAAAGTGCAAAGAATGAAAAATGTTAAAAGAAAAATGTTAAAGAATCGGAAGATATCAAAGAATATAAAAAATTTTAAGAAATGAAAAGTATCAAAGAATGAAAAATGTTAAAAGAAAAATGTTAAAGAATCGGAAGATATCAAAGAATATAAAAAATTTTAAGAAATGAAAAGTATCAAAGAATGAGAAAAAATTAAAGAATGTGAAAAATTAATTTCAAGAAATTAGAAATTGAAAAGAATTGTAAAACAAAAAATGAAAAAGCACTTATTAAATCCCAACTTATGATAGGGTGTCCCACCCCCCTCCTCTCTCTCTCTCTCTCTCTCTCTCTCTCTCTCTCTCGCGTCGCCTCCCCCCCCTCAACAATTGAACTCATGGGTGAGTGTTCAGAAAATGCTCCTTAGATCTCCCAAATCATACACTCATGGTGGTTTATTTACCATCTTTAGTGATTTAACTTTTTGGTTATTATCCCATGTAATCTTGATGGTAGTTGAGTTTTGATCATCTAAGTCCCTATTTTCTTTTCCTTTTGGTGTATGATTAGGAGTTATTAATTTCATTATTGGGTCCTTAGTTGGAGTCATCTTCTTGAAATGGAAGTTAATAAGTGGATTAGATTGTTCCATGCATTGGTTGGACAATTTTTGGTTCTTAGTCAATGGCCACAACATGTATTTGGGTTTTGTGGCTCTTGCGCTCTCTCGTGTGCACACCTGTTCTTCACACTTGTTGTGGACTAGTGTGATGATTGTGTCAACATTTTGGAATGTCAGTCCACAATTGCACCCTTTAATTTTAGCTATAATGCATGGAATCCACTATGTATATATGGCTCTGTGCTTATCCTCCTTAGAGATCTCAATAGATAGATCCCTCATACTTAGCTTAGCATTAATTATGTTAAGCCATGATATCCCCATGATGATTGGGAATTCCTTATCAGCATTTTTTACATTAATTATCAAAAGTCTATTGGATAAGACCACCCATTGATAGTGGTCACTACGTTGTCTATCTATTCCAAAGGAATGGGAACAGATTGATTTGCAAGCTCCAACTTGATCTTGCACTCTTTCAATGGTGGTAGGTTCCATGCTTGGTATGTTTCATAAGAGATCAAATTTACCTCAAATCTTGAGTCTAATAGAGCTTTGCATGGTATATTTCCAACTACTTGTAGATAAATCAAAGGAATTCCTAGATCAATTCTCTTCTTAGGAAGTGGTTCTGCTTTAATCTAGTCTATGACTATTTCGATAAGCATGATAGTCTATATGTTTGGATTGGATGATGATGGAATCTTGTTGATTGTAAGAGAATCTATGGTAGGGGAAGTAGGTCTCGATGAAGCTCTAATTATACTAGCCTTTTTAGGACTTTTCCTAAAGAAAGGACATTTCTTCATTTGGCACTTAGTGTTGCTGATAGGATTCTCTATCCGAAATGTTCACTACTTGTGTAGCTTTCCTTTATTGCAGTTGTGATGGAAATTCCCCTTACATAGCATGTGGTAGCACTAGTGGTAAAGGATTAGAAGGGGAATTGGATAGGCCAGCTACTAATGAGTGTGCATGAGGACTCTAATCCATCCTTGGAGTAGAAGATCTGTAGTAATCTAGTGGATAATAAGGAGAAGAAGTTTGAACTGATGTGTTTCCTGGAGATATTATACGTTGAACATAATATCCATTAGGGTTTGGTTTCCTATATGAATATTGTTGCCTTGTTGGTGGCATTGCCCATGTCTATGGTTGTTGCCACTCCTACTGATATTGCTCCTATGATTGAGGGTAGGTTTTGCCTGGGTAATATGTTAGTTGAAAGGTTTACCTGATATTACCTTAAGGATAAGACAATCTTCTGGACATCTTCTTTTTGACAAAGCTCGGATTGAGTGCATATATCTTAGATTCTTGTAAGTGGGCCATAATAGGACAACATCCCTTAGGATGTTCATACTGGCACATATTACATCCTTCCTTTTCCTCTGAATTGAAGTTAGTATATTCTTCAATGGTAGAAACTTTTCCTTTATGCTTATAAATTTCTTGTCCATAATCTCTTTTCTTCTTCTTTTCCTTCCTTGTTGAGTGCTTGTTCAATCTTTTCTTCCATAATCTTTAGGGCTGTAGCAAAATTTACATTAACTGAATCCTAGACTTTCTCTACCTTAGTTGCTATATCATTGACTAATTTTTGAATAGGTAGAGTCTTTTTCTAAATAACATCGTCCATTATTCATCCTCTTGCTTGTCGCATATCCACACATCTCTTTTTCTAATTGATGGATCTCTATTATATTCCTAAATTGATTTCCTCTTTCTTAGCTCACCTTCCTCCTTGATTTCCACTTGATTAATTAGTCTTTCAAATGCAATGGACAGTCTTTTCTAATAACCTACTTTGGGCATAAACCCTAAGAGTGTATTTTTTTTTTTGCTCTGCATCCCATCTATAATGTGCCTAAGTTGTTTCCTTGGTGAAAATCTATGGCCTAGGCATCTATGTAATAGTGAATAATATCTATCCATTATTGCATCAAGGGTCTCATGTGTTCCTTTCTTCCATCCCTCGATTTGTTTCCTTAAATTGGATACTCGTGAATAAGTTTGGTATTTAGTGTTGAAGAGTTCAAGCATGGTACTTCAATGTCTGATTGATTCATATTCCAATGACCTATAGCAACTTTCCATGTCCTTCACAACTGTTTTGAAAAACAGCTTCAATTTTTGCCAATTACTTTACATGTTTTGGAGGGCGTAGGCATCATGGAAAGCTCAAAAGTGATGTTATGGATTAGCATTATAGCTACCTTCAAATCTTGACATGTTGTTCATGTCTAGCTATTTGATTCAGCTATCTCTCTCACATGCCTAGTTGATATATGGATAGCTTCCTAAAGGTTTATCATGCTTTGAGTTACCATGAGGGCTTCATCATCATGGTTGGGTTCATATGCTCTATTGTAGCAGTGACCCCTTCTATGCTCATATCTTTATTGATCCTCTCCTCGATCCCTTCATCTCCTTTGTTCATATTCTTCATATTCTGTATCAAAGTGTCTTGAATATCGATCATGATAGTCCTGAGTCCTCCTTTCTTCCCTATCACAGTTATAGTACTTGTGTCTTCTTCTATTAGAGTCCACCAATGATCTTGATGAGGTAGATGAGGTATTAGGAGAATGATGTCAGCTTGTCCTTCTTTCATGACTCTTATATGATTCTTTGTAAGAGTTGGTAGGAACCCTTGGCCTTGAGTCCTGCTTACTCCTTGAGTCAATAGCCTCCCCCTTAGGTGTCTATACTAGAGTGGAATGAAGTTGGGCTTTAACAGGTTCCTCAAGTTTGATGGTAGGTGTTTTGGAAGACTCCTCATGATTTTGGTTGAGTTGCTCTAAAATAAATGCATCAACATCAAGTTCTTCCAAGAAAATAGAAGTGTTGACCTTATTCCCTTTTTTGTGTACATGTTTGATCTCCATGGCAGCATCTCTCCTCATTTGCTCCTTTGTGGGTTCATAGGGTCTTGTCCTGTGATGAGTCACATGATACCCTTCATGGATTTGGTTCAACTGCATTCTCCTTAAGGCAATTTAGAGCATGTTAAGTGATGCATGTTTTGGAGGTAGAACTATGTTGCCTTGCATGTTCCTCCACCTCATTTGATTGTCCTGAAGAAAGATGAAAGTGAAGTTTGGATGATAAGGATCAGTGTGAGCATAAGTGATTCTTGTTTGCATTGGCATTTCTCATTCTTCTTCATCAATGATTTTGTCATTACTTCTTATTGTCTCCTTGGCATGTGGTGATGTATCTTTGTTTGAGGCCACATTTGTGGCTTAAGATGTTGGTTAAGTGTGCATAACTTGTTTAGGGTTATTGAGAAATTAAGAAGTTGATTTTGGGTTTATGATGTAATGAAGTTTGAGAAATCAATTATTAAGCATAGATTGACTTGATGATTGGTGGAGTAGTCCAACACCCAACCATACGAGATACGAGTGTTCATGCACAGCCTTTTCAAATTCCATGGAAGGGGCAATGTAATTATGTTAGTAACTAATTTGAGTTCATGATCATTGTCTTCCCATGTGAGGTAGTAAAATCAATGCATCTGGTTTAACTCACAATGAGGTGTATGATAACTGATGTTGCTTTGGTCATTTTACTCCTAGTAAACATGAGGTAAATGAAAGTGGTTTCTAAGTCAGTAAACAACAAATGAGTCTAGTCTAGCTTAGGCGATGGACATTCATTCCTAACTCTCCGCACATGTCTTGGACTTATGTAATCATTACTGGGATTACCAAGTATCTCGCTATTGAGCGAACCAAGAGATAATACTACTGGGTTACCAAACGATCACACTTAACACTTGGAATCAGTCATATCCATTCTGCTAAACAATAGTAAAAGTAAAGTTCATGGAAAAGTAAACAATAACTAGGGAAACAATAAACATTATACTAAGTCAAAAAAGTAAACATTAGTCTAAGTAAACAATAAAGAAATCTAAGTGATGCAACAATGATGCAAAGTAATCTTGATCTTTATTTCTAGTCATTAAACATGTCCAAGTACATTCCACTCGAATAAAGACTTTGTTCAATTACTTAACATCACACTACATGCATACACTGCTAAGTGCTAAGTGCTAAAATCAAGAAAACAAATT
>MNCI01015547.1:2327-13440 GCA_015680685.1 Gnetum montanum
CTTCAGCAGCGTCTAATCAAACAAGGCGACCTGGTTCTCAAGGCTGTGCGTGAACCAGTAGGCAAGTTCTCTGCAAACTGGGAAGGCCCTTTCTTGGTAACCAACGCATACAGCAACGGAGCGTTCAAATTGGCAGACATCAACGGCAACGAGTTAGCAAATCCTGTGAATCATGTGTATCTAAAGCGGTACTTCATCTAGCAGCAACGAAGGTGTCAACAGCAGGTATGATGGTTATCGTCCGCTACGACGTAAAACTGGCATTACACGTCCGCTACGACATAAAACTGGCATACTTTGCACCCGTCCGCCACGACACTAAATTGGCACATGGTAACCGTCCGCTACGACGTAAAACTGGCAAAGTTGTGCATGTCCGCCAAGACGAAAAACTGGCATCTTTCGCACGCGTCCGCCACGACGCTAAACTGGCACAGGTAAGTAGCCGTCTGCTGAGACGTAAAACTAGCACAGTTTTGTCCCTGGGTCATGACATAAAACTGACATCCACAGCACGGTCTGCTGAGACCATAAACCAGCCTTACTACCGTCCGCTACGACGTAAAACTAGCGCTTCTCGGTCTGCCCGGACTTTAAACTGGGACCATGGTCCGCTGAGACTTAAAATCAGTAACAGCCGTCTACCAGGACTTAAAACTGGGACACATGCAAATCAAACGAGCGTGATCATCTCTGATACAGCTTCACGGCCGATTGGGTGGGACGCGGAGACGGTTCTGGCATCCCCACCCTCCGGCATCTTACTGATTCCTCAGACAGGCACAGAGGCATCTTACTGATCCCTCGGAGATGCCGCCACCGCGTCTGCCGCGGCGGAAGCAGCTCCGGGAGTTTAGCCTCGTTAGCGGGAGCCCCAATGAAATCCTTGTTGTTCATGGCTCCAGGAGTCTCTGCCAATCATCGCTATCGGACGCCGGCTTTCCAAATACCTCCGGCCGGCTCCCGATGCAACCAATGAGCTGCACCGTATCTGATGCCATTTGGCGAAGATATGTAGTGCCGAATCATCAGGATTGGTGGCTCCGCCCAAGTGCTCCGGCTCAGCAGTTCCAGTACATCAGCTCTGGTTAACACCAGACAGCGTGGGTTCCAAGAAACCCCGTATTTTGTCCATAAGCAATGGCGTCCCCTATTTCCTTTTGTGATTGCAGGCTGCTTAACTTGGAGGATGTCATTCAAGGGTGCGTCCATCTGAGCGGCGAAGTACGACAACGTGCTGAAATGGCTGCCCAGGTTTGCCCACCCATTCAGCTTTGCATCTACCCTTGATCCTTGTTTCCTTCTTCCCCACCACCCAATTCCCATACGCAGCATTCACATACGCAAATCTTCATTTCCCGTACTCACGCTAGCAGAGACATCGCAGAAAGTGATGCGTAATGCTCCTTCTGTACGCATTCCTGCTACAATTGTAACAGAGATATCTCAGATTGATGCGCAACACTCGTCTAAAAGCATTCCTGTTAACATAAATAAAAACACCGTTTGCATTTTCCCCGAACCTGTTTCCCGTTGCACTTTTCCTCTCATACTTGCCAAACTTCCTTTTACGAAAACAGAGCCACACCTGAGTAGTCATGGATGCACGTTGTTCTTGCTTCAACCAATCCGGTGTTTCGCATTCTTTATCGGCATTTTTCGGGTAAGCCCTCTAACCGTCAACAAAGAGGGGCCATTGAAACACCGTGAAAATTATGGGTCGACCTCAGGCGGAGATTCGTAATTTGAGCAGGAACACGCCTCAAATTTGGCTAAGGACGAGTTTACGCTCTATCACGCACGGCAGCGTGATGAGCGTAATAAGCTCCAAGACAGCCAAAGGCGAATTTGTTCAAGGACAAGTTTACGCTCTATCACGCACAGCAGCGTGATGAGCGTAATAAGCTCCAAAGCAGTTGAAGGCAAAATCCAGAAAGATACGACGACTTGGCACTTTTTCTCGCGGCGCATAACATAAGTGGCCTTTATGCTCGTTGCGCAGCGGTGCGTACTAGTGCGTGGGTCATGATTCAAAGTTGCACGCTCCTTACACTCCACCACGCGCCGCTGCATGGTAAGCGTAAGTTATGCATTGTTTACGCTTTATCACGCGCAGTTGTGTGATGAACGTAAGTTAAAACTTGGTTTACGCTTCATCACGCACGGCTGCGTAATGAGCGTACGTTACATTTACGCTTTGCTACGCACAGCTGCGTGGTGAGCGTAAAACAATCTTGAACTCATTGTTTTGACGTCAGTGCGTTCATACACGCAACACAAAGCAAATGAGCGCAAACACAGCCGACACACGCCCATGGGCCCGCTCTTTACACGCACAGCACGCAAACNATCGCGCCAACAGGATCCGCGACATTCGGGCCCACATCATCAAGGTTGCGCATGTCGCGGCCTATAAATACTCCGACTGACAAATATACAAAGGGACCTTTTTTTTTGGGGGGAGAGAGGAAGAAGTTGGCAAGTTGACAAACCAAAGCACCAGAGCACTTCTCGCTTTTTGCTGACAGCAGATCAAGAGGACAAGAGCATTTTCTGAGCAAGGGAACACTCATCGCCTTTGAGCAGAGAAACAAGAGCAACCTTTTGATAATCGCTGCAAACACGATCCGTTAGCAGAAACAGAACACAGCACGCTTGAGTTTTAGCAAAAGATCTACCCGAAGCAAAGAAGCAGAACAATAATTGCAGAGTCGTCTCGCCCAGTTAGCAGGTTCCATCATTCAAAAGATCGATAGACTTCAGAGCTTGACCATTCCTGCACCTAGGCTTTGGGTCTACAAGGTAGATCAGATTTCTGTCCACACAGTTTTCTTATTGTTTTACGCTCATTCTGCACCCAGTTATTGGGGGTTTTCTCCCGTTGTAACGTAATATACACAGAAACATATACATCAGACCCAGCATTAAAACATAGATCTTTGATCTTTGCGAAGTATACGCTTTTTCTCCCCCGATTAGCATCTTTCCGGCGTTTTAGCATTATCTTCGTTGCGCTCCATCTACGTTGTTGTCTCCCCGTTTTACGATCTCTCGCAACAAAGCACGTCACGCAAAAATCCGTAATCGTCACCGCTTTTACTGACTCGTAAGTCCCTGTCTGATCGACAAGACCGTTCAGGGTGCCGCGGATTCGTTTTTCCAGCATAGCCCTCGCGCGGATCCGTGGCTAAAACTGTGTACGCCGGAATATCGGTCGGTATTTCCAGCTGCCGACATTTTCTGTCGTTACAAGCACCACATCTATAGTGTCCTAAAGATTATGATCATATTGCCTTCCTGCCCAACTGTGTCTGTCTACACTACACACAAATTGTACACATCATTCAATCAAAAGTCACATCCTCCAATCTTGGGGTGGTGCATTTCCTCACTTGAACTCTCATTCTATTTTTCTATAGCACATATTTTGAACTATCATGTATTTGTTTATTTCTATGGTCATTATGCATTAAGACATGTACGTTGATATGCTCCCACTATTATGTGTGTTGTGTTCCTACTTGTTCCGACTCTCACACATGACGCTCTAAAAATACTATTCACAAATGGTTATTGGACACCAAATAAGTCCCTATCTAATTGACCAAACTATTCAAGATGCCTTGTGTTCATTTTCTCCAACACATCCCTCCCTTGAACTTGGGGTTACGCTGTGCACCTAACAACCTCTCGGTGTTCTAGCCACTAAAATTTTTAGATGCTACAATCATCAAGGTTAAGTCCTTCAATAACAAGTAATGCCTCTAATACTTGATTTATTTAAGAATAACATAAAAATCCTACTCATAAATAATATATTTCTTCCTTGACTTATTCGACTTCTCTAAAAAGAAAGTAATAAGCTTACCTTCTTGTAAAAGTACCCCCTCCAATGGCAAGTCCAATTGCATCCACCTCCACCTAAAAAAGCTTCTATAAATCTAGTATTATAAGCACTTATTCACTAGTGATTTTTTCCTTCAACAAGTCAAAGGTTATTTGGGTTTCATCATCCTATTGTGATCACTTTGGGTTTTTTAGCATTAGTCAAAATCTTGGGTACATTATAAGGCTTTTTACTACTTAAGACCATCTTTACTAATCCAGATTCAAAGTATTGCATCATCTACAACATTGTTTCTAAATTTCTATATCTAGCTTGTCAAAAATAACATTTTTCATCATTAGCAGCTTTTTTATCACTCTTTTTCCAATTTTGATATCTAACATTAGCTTTAATGCTAATTCTACTTCCAACTTTTAACCTCCAGTGTTAAATCAACTTTTGCTGTTTGATGTTAGTTTTAATTCTTCTGCATGTCAACTCTTTGATGTCTATCATTGACTCTTCATTCGATGTTCATTGTTAGTTTTCATTTCTACACACTAGTTCTCCTATCTAGAACATTCTATAACCTTCTAGAAGATGCTATGAATCCCAATGCATTGTTTCTACATAATCTAAAAGGCATTTTTAACCTATAAATAAAAGGATACCTCTAAAAAAAAGAGATTGGCTCTTTTTGGTTGGCTTTTTACACATTTTGATTAGCATTTTGCTTCATCAAAATTTTAGAGATCTACTTAGCATTTGCAACTATCTCTGCTACTTACTATAGTTAACATTTGTTGCCATGGCAATTTGGAAAACCTATTGTAAAGATACTATCTCTTTATAGAATAACTGCCCCATCTCTCTCTTCCCTATTGATGCATTGTATCTCCTTTATGTTATCCTCCTAACACACAAAGAAATTTCTTACGATTAGGTTAACACCCCAATCCAATCCTTTGCTCTGCTTGGTCAACTACTAGATCTACTATTGTTCTTAATATACGTACATTAGGTGCACACATTAGAGAAAGAACAAGATACCACAACTCTTTGTTAGATGTTTTTTATCCCTAGTAAATATTCTAGAACACCTCTTACTAAACTCCTTCTATTAATTTCTTTGTAATTTGGCTCTACCTTATTTTCATTTTTTCTCTTCCTACATTTGATCTAGATCTTCTTCAAATTTATTTCTTGAATTTTCCTTTTGGATTTAGCATTTTCTAAATTTTTCTCATTCTGGATACCTTTTTTATTACCAATCACATATATGCTCATTTTTCTTTCCCAAGTTGTTTAGTTCTTTGTTCCATCTTGCTTTGTATCATACACATTTCTTTACTTATTTTCTACTCTCTATTCCACATTTGTGTTTCCTTTTCTACTTCTGATTTTCTAACATTTGGCAAAAATGTTCAACTCAAATTGTCCAATTTTTTCCATGATCTACAAGTCTCCTTTTTATGTGATGGAAATTATTTGAAAGTTTAGTTTTTCTAAATTGTTTAGTGGTCACAAGATTATCTCGCTTATTTTTATGATACGTTATATTGGATTTTGTTAGTATGATGATTCCTATCACAACATCTTTTTAGTGCTAGAAGGAGGACCTCCTTAAAACTAAATGTTGTATCTAGGATTCACTCTCTATTTTAGCTTCTTGTGATTTTTATGTTTTCATACTTTTCTTTTATTCTATATGTTCTATTGATGTACTGCATCAATACACTAATGTCATGTCACTCTACCTACAAATCTAATGTTATTTCTAGGCTTCCCTTACTATCTAACTCTCACTGACATGTTGCATCAAAATTTTGATGTTATATTATTTCTCTATGATTTTAATGTTCTCTTTGAAACAAAAGCTTCTCACCTTTTCTTTCAAGTATAAACATATTTTCAAAAAAAAAATTGATACATTGGTAATAGTCCTATGAGGTCAAATCATTTCCATAGTTGTTGCTATAATATCATCATATGCTTCAAGCTTTTCCAAAATTTAAAAACTATTTGTGTTGAGTAGAAATCAAGGATTCTCAGGCATATTATACATAAAGGACTACAAGGTAGCCTATGCTAAATGGGAGCTAACCAAAATTCTAACACCTAACATATTTAAGCTCATGATAATGTATGAGCATGCTAATAAACTATCATCTTTTCTTTCCAATCTAGATTGTCCAATTGAATTGGATCATGAGGAAGCTAAGAATATAGCAAAATTCATCATGGAATAAGAGAATATGGAGGAAAATTTTCATCTAAAAATTAAAGAAGCTAGAACGAAGAATATCCCAGATCAACCTCTTGGTTCTCACATTACTCTCAAAACAAGGAGATGAAGGGTTACCTCTAAGTTAGATATCCATTTGAAAAATGAAGATAAAGAGTAACTAGTAGGAAAACTTAGCAAAATCAATTGTTACTCTCATCACATCCATAATATCAACATATCAACTACTTAGAGTACTATACCTAGATCTACTCTACTCACAACCAAATCATTCAACCTTCCTATGATCATTGTCTCACTATATTAGTTATTTCCAACTAAAATTATTAGTAGTCGACATTTCATTTTTTGATCCTATGTTGCATCCTTTGGGATTACCCACTTTATTCCTCAACCACAACCTACCATATCTTCATTCTAGCCTTGTTCACTTTCTGCTCCTACTTCTCAATCATTTAGCATTCCCCAAGCTACCAACATATTCTTCATTTTTGTATATCTATCAAATCCAATCTCTTTAGGTATACCTACTCCTACAACCTTTGGACCCATTTCTTATCTATATTATTCCTTAACCTCTTCATCCATTGATATGGTTTCATCTATCATTAATTTCCATAGAACATATCCATAACTACTTGTATTACTTAATAATATTCTACTTCGTCTTCAAAACAACGAAGATAAAATAACAAAGCTGCTCAACTAGCAACAAAATTATCCTATTTTCCTGGATACGATCTTAAGTGATCCCATTAGCTCTTGGATTCTTTTGCTAATCCTACCTAAGGTAGTTTCATTACCTACTTTTACTAAGTACAATAGTAAAACAAAATACCCCATGAATCCTATGGTCATGTTTAAGAATGAATGCATGCTTCTAGCTCCTTACCCACATATTATGCTAAGATTTTTTTTGAACTATCTTTCTAGAAAAGCTTTGGAATGGTAGAGGCTCCTAGCACATGGATCTATTACCTCTCTAAAGCAACTTCTTGTAGCCTTCATTGAAAATTTCAAGTTCAATGTATCTCAAAGTACCTACATGATATCTAAATGAGCCTATCGATAAACTTATTTCCTGATGGACAATGGCATCAATGAAACTACCTTATCATTTCGAGACTTGTCATTTGCAAGGCATATCTAAAGTAATAATAATTGATTACATTCAAAAAAGGATAACTTATCCTAATCCTTACTCTCTAAATGATGCTTTACTAGCCAACAAACACATTGAAGAAGTAGTTATTCAATGCAATGACTAGGAATTCATGTTAATATGTAACAATGCTAACAAGTATCCTATATAAGAGAAATGAATATCAACTTTTAGTAGTCTTTTATTTTTTTTCTAAGGGACAAAACATGCTTCCTTAACTACTTCCTCTTCCACTCAATCATGTAAAATTCAAAGGGGTAAATACTAGTACACCAAGATATTTATAAGGTACTCTTTACTTCTAAAAAATCTTCTTAGGGATAGCCATCCTAAGAAGAAATAGGTCTCTAATCAAGCAATAGCATGCTACTATCACATTTAGTTAATAGCTATGGATCCTTCTTAAAGATAAGAAGATAACCCTAAGATGCTTAAGTGGCATGACTACCAAAATACTACTACTATCATGAAACTACTAGACATTGCATAGATAACCACAAGAATATGAAGAATGACATTCAAGATCTCAATAATAAATGTAAGATAGTGATGAAGACTGATCCATCCACTATGCATCTCGACAATTAGTAGTTTGAAGTATTTTAGAATTCCTTAGAGTTGGAGGCATAATTTTAACTTTCAAGCCTAAACACAAAGCTTGTAAGTCTCCACCCAAAGAGCCTTTATGTTATCTGCTAATCTAATTACAAATAGCCTAGATAGCCATCACTACAGTCTCAAAAGCCTTATGTGATTTGCTAGTCTGACTACACCCACACATTATCTAAACCAAACCATTTTTATCCATCTCCTTAACACATTCATGCTACAAACTTCCATCATATCACTTTTTCTCAATCTACAAATTTATTAACTTCTCATCCTACTCCATCTCATACTAAACCTTAGAATAATCCTACATCCATATAGCTTGAAAATCCTTACCCATGGTTAATAAACAAATGATTCACATTCAGCTAAATAGAAGAAGAAATCTACTAATGCATTGAAGCAATCTTCTAAGATAGAAAAGAAGGTTTCCTTTTAGCAACAACATGAGACTATTTCCTAAACAAACATTTCACCTTATTCTAATCATATACAATCTATTCTAGCATCACCTACTCCACAATCATCTCAACCTATGTAAAATAAGGTCTTACAAACAATGACCATCATTGTCCATTCTAAAGGAACTAAGTTATCCTTCTATAAACTCATGGAAATCTCTAAAAAAAAATTATGTTGCATTATATGATGCTTTTAAGAGAATCATGGTCCTAATTCACATTTATTCTTGAATGGAAGCTATATATTCCTTTCTTAAAGTCCCTCACTATGGATAAAATAGTCTAAAATTCCATGGTGAGAACATCAATACTAATTTGAAGATAGGAGATATTTGTCAGCTTCCACTCTACATCATCATCAAAGTGTCTCCAGAAGTTGCAATTTCAGTTATCCATGTTGATGACAATTCTAGATCAAATGTAATCACATTAGCTATTATCAAGCATCTTGATCTTTATGATCAAGTAGTTTTCTATGAAACCTATGCAAAGCTTGTTTCATTTAATAGTGCACAAGTAGAGGTTATAGGTACTACTAGATTATCTTTAAAGTTATCTTTATGATGATACACAAGTGTCCTAGTGTTAATAGTAATTAGAACATCCATTGATAGCTCAACATTAAGTTGTGTCTTCTCCTATATATCAAGAGATACACATTCCTATTCACAATTTTGAGATAGTCATTTCTACAAATAAACAAATCCCAAGTGTTTCTTTCTTGGACCAAAAAGTGTAATCTAATTATCTTAAAGGAAAACTAAATAATATTAAACTATAACCTATAGGAAAGCCTACAATCTTTTTACTCTCTTTAAAACCATCAAGTTATCACCAATTTAATAGACTTAGGCAATGAGTTTCCTTCTAGTGTTGAGTTTGTTGACTTAGGATTTGATGAACTAGATATATCCTCACCTAAGAAGAAAAATTCTTCTTATCCTTCATATTTAACTACTCAAAAATTCATTGTGAATACAATAACCTTAGATGAATAAACTTCTTTTTTTCTTTTTTCTTAGTTCCCACTAAGTGGTGGACATCTAATAACACCTACTAAGATTTCTTGTTTAACTAGTTTGCTATTATTTACTATCATCAAGTAATAATGGTTAGCAAACAAAAATGGAATTAACCTTTTTTTCTTTCACTTAATCTCTCTTTCTTAATTACCTATTATTAGTAGGCAATGTTAAGTTAATAAGCAATTTTTAGCTTTGACATGTCACATTAATTCTAGCTATCAATATGTAAAAAATGGATAAGTTAAAATTAACATGAAAAGAAATTTTATTCTCAAACTCTTGTACAATTGATGAACATCAAAAAATTTGATGTGATGTCTTATTTCAATGTCAAACATGCTTGATGTTTCATAAAATTTTTATGTCATATACAAACAATGCAAAAATAATGCTCAACAGCCTAGGGGCCAGTTTTCACTTCTAAGCCTTGGTATCTGTTGGCACATTTAGCCATTTCATGGAACAGCAAAGGTGATAAAATACGAATGAGACATAGAAGATATTCAAATAAAAAATATATGATGGTTGTGTCTTATTAATATTTTAATGCCAGAGGTTTCATGTGGAAATTTTTTGGGTGAAGATATAGTGTTTCAACTCTCAAATGATGATACCAAGTGAAGAAAAATTTATCATGCTCCTGTGTGAAGGGAAGATTGAAAAGAAATCGAAAAGCTTTATCAATTAAAAAGAGTCGATCCTGTTCATGAATACATCAATAAGAAATTAAAATTAACCTTATGGGAGTCACCATTATAAGATTTCAATGGACGTTTTTACGCTAAAGAGCAGTTCCAGCCATTGTACGCGTTGGCAAGGTAGTTCAATGAAAAAATGAATGAAATTGCTACAACTGAGATTGTGCCCCACACAACGTGTCTTTGAGGATGGAGAACAGACCAATGAATTCATGGTCATTTTCTCTGATTAATTTTTCTCCTATTTAATGGCCCTTGGATGAAGTTGTAGACTACGTATTGCTCTATTTCGCCTTCATTTTCTGTGGTTAGAAATTCCACAATAGACATTCAAACATAGCCCAAGCGTCTCCTACTGCAACTGACAGAAAAAAAGTCCAGAAGAATGCCCATTCTTTCACAAGAAATCACGTTGGTACTGACGCAGGGAAGTGCTAAGGTTTATTGACCTGTAATGGCTTCAATTTTTACGCAAAATTAACTATTTTCTTTGGTCCCAAATCGACGGCGCCTCTACTAGGCACATTGTGCCAGAACCTTGTAGGGACGTGGGTTCAAAGGCAGTGGAGGAAGAACTCGCATGGACATTGCCGCTTTCAAAATAGAAATAGTTTCAGTTTTAAAAATTTTTCCATCAATATGCAACCGATCCACCCACCTTCAACGACGTTCACTATGTTCTGCAATGCGCGCACTGTGTGGAGATTTTTTTGGCTGTTACAGGGCCATTCTTAACCTACCATACCAAACGTCGTTATTCACTGATGCTCATATCTATGACATGTTTGCCCTTGACTCTGCAATCAATGGCAGGAATTTGAAAGATGATATGCAGGAACACAAAAAATGCAAGAAGCCCTAAGCAAATTTGGGGAAAAATAAAACAAATTCCAGGCAATCAAAACCCTATGTCCAGGGCCATATGTTCAATACATCATTTTTCTTCAAGATCTTTCTCCTCTGCTCTTCAGCAATCGAACACCACACGGCAACGATGCCAGATGCATCAGTAGAGCCTTCTTCCATGGTGGCGATTGATAACGATTTTTGGCAAGGGCGGGATATTTTGGAAGTATTCGATGGTAGT
>MNCI01015547.1:20780-74794 GCA_015680685.1 Gnetum montanum
ACCAAAGTGTTCCCTCTAACTAAGGCCCTTCTCGCTTCCCATTCTCTCCTTTGTTTCGTCGGAATGGTGGTGACTTTCGAAGATGCATCCTTGTTACCCAAGTGGATGGTTTGACCAAATGCATTGATGCGAAGTCACTGGAAGTGGTTGGTTTGAGCCAGAGTTGGAATGAGATTTGCCAAGTCACATTAATCATCCAACACACAAGGGGCTGTACATCACCTTGTTCTTGGGATTCCATTCCACTTCTCTTCTTCCCATCCTTCTTTCCATTATTCACCTCATTTCCGATTGTATCATTGTATATACTTTGGTTGATGCTTTGTTTCCTTTTTGGTAAATTCTTCTGGTTAAGACTTTAACTCTTGTTCCATAGGATATTCCCAGAGCCTATGGACTCTTTGAATGTGGGATTGTCAGGGCATTAAGGGCATGAGCCTGCTTTGGGGAGGACCCACTGACATTCCTATTTGGAACTTTAGTTAACTTCTTTTCCTTAACGTTTTGCAATTAATTAACATTTTTGTTCATCTCCATCATGACATCCTTTTTATCGATGCCATAGTTGTCCCTTTTTACCTATCATTCCTATTCCTTTTCTCTCTCCATTCTAACGCTACCGGAGGTTCGCGATTAGTCATGGGGGTACGGGGCCTGATTTTTCGATTTTTATCCTAAGCCCCGGATTTTTTCGTTTTTCTTCCTTACCCCTATACCTTCGGTAGTCATCATCTATATTTTCCCAGATCCATATCAGCCATACCACACCTTAGCCAGTGAGCCTAAACCGAAGCAAGGTATGCTTTACTTAATGATTCAATTACCCTTGCTAATATATGATGGTGTTGTGTGTGCAGATGGCAATCATACAACAACAGAATGGATCTGGAGCAGACACTTGGAATGGAGCAGCGCTGAAGCAGCATGCAAGGAGTGGAATTGATAATGCGCTTACAGATGGACAACGAAAGGCGCAATCTAGGCGTTGGCAGCAACAAGACTCTTCTCTCTTCTTCTCTTCTATTCTCTCTCCTCTTTTCTCTCAGCTGCCAACTGTGGCCTGATGTCATTGTAATAAGGTGTTCACCCTTGTTGTCATGAACACCAATTTTTGTCAAGTCTTGTAATAAAGACCGTTCACATGTCATCCCATTAGTTCCATTTCCCCTAATAATCCCATACCTACCTGATATCATTGTAAGGTACTCGAGGATGAGTTTTCATTCAGTCATGGGGGTATGATGAGATCCGACCTGCATGTGCCGCGATATCGCATACGCGATATCACGTCTTTCCCTGCGATATCGCATACGTGATATCGCGGTCCGCCGCCATATCTATAAATTAGAGGCAGCATTCCCCTCATTTAAAAATCCTAGATAGAAGTAGCGAAGCTCTGGTAGATTGATCACTCCAGAGTTAGAATTTTTCCCATGTGCCAGCAGTAGGAGTCCTAGAGTGAACGGCTCTTTATTCGAGCAGCTTGTAAATGAGCATTGGCTGCTTGGTAACCCAGTAGCGTATTCCAGGATTCTGCGCTTGGTAATCCCAGTGGTAGTCCAATGTGTATGGCTAGTCAAGGAATCGGCTCCTCATTGCTAGGCTAGAACATGTGATAAGTACGACTTAGTTACGAGCACCCACGGGTGTGTACGGCTGGCTAAGGAATCGGCTGCTTATCACACGTAGGCTAAATAGGTGCCTCAGTACGACCACTTCGAGCACTTGCGTTACGTGTGGCGATCCCAGTAACGATTAGCGTTTGGTAAGCCGCAGTTGCATAGTTCAGGGTGTGTCCGGTAAGTGGGAACGGATGCTGACGCTAGTTAATTTAGACTTAGATCTTTAGTTAGAGTTAGCTTAGTTTCTCAACCCTTTCCTCTGATAGCATAGGAGATAAACGTGAAAATACCAAAAAAATCACATACCTCAGACTTGCTTAACCATACACCGTGACACTTACAAGCAAGCCTGGGAAGACAACGAATAGTTAACCCCAAGCGTTTCTTGTGGCGTTAAGGCATTTAGTCTGCGGAGTTCAACCGGATTGCGTGTGTACACTCGTATTCGTATGATGGAGTGTAGGGGTACCTCGCCACTCATCACTAGTTATAATCAAATCCAGATAACTCTATAGCACTAGTAATATACCACATGCATCATTCCTTGGAGAACATTTTGCTACACTAAAATGCCCTTTGGGCTTAAGAATGTTGAAGCTACTTATCAATGAACTATGACTTTTATCTTCAATGACATAATGTTTAAAGTAGTTAACAACTATTTTCATGATTTTGACCATCAAATTCACCTTGGCAACTAATTACATTTCTCCCTTAGACCAAGTTCTAACCCACTATTATAAGTTTAACCTATGTTTTAGTCCTAAGAAATGCATTTTTGGATCTCTTACAAGCAAGATGTTGGGTTACCTTGTTTCTCAAGATGACATAGATGTTGACCTTGATAAGATTAAATTTATTCTAGATGTTGCACCTCCTAAAGATATTAGATCTATGTGTATTCTACAAGGTGATCTTCATTCGATCCATTTCTTCATTTACACTGATAACCTTCATCCTTTATCCCATTTACTTCAAAAATTAACTTCTTTTATCAAGGACTAGTGTTAAAAGGCCTTAAATTCTATCAAAGAAACCTTAACCACTCTTCTCATTCTTCACCCTCCATAATTTGATCAACCTTTCTATCTCTACCTTTCTAAATCTAATTATTTAATATTCATTATGCTCTCTTAAAGGCAAGAAGATCGAGTTGACCTTCCCATTTACTATGTATCTTATCCTTTTTTAGACTATGAGACTAAATACTCTAACATTGAAAAGTATTATCTAAGTCTTAACTTTTCCCTCAAAAAGTGAAGACATTATCTTTTTAATGCTAAGGTCTTTATTATTTGCAAAGATAACAACCATTTCAATAACCATCACTTAGCTCATTGGAAGACCTTCCTCATTTCTTTTGATCTTTATTTTCTATCCTAACACTTCATTAAATATCAAGTTATAGATGATCTCATCTCTTCCTCTAAAATAACCAACATTGTTGACAACTTACACATTGATGTTAAGGATATGGATGCTATCATTTACTTCGATGAAGCACACACATCCTTCAAATCTAGTACAACATCCTTATCCTTCCTACTAAAGAAGTTCTCTATCAAAGTTCTAAGCTTGATTTCCCTTGCACTAATAACTTAGCTAAATATGATGTCTCTTGCTAGCTTTGCAAAATCAAGTAAAAATTGTTATTGTTTAAGGTGACCCTCAACTTATCATTAATCAAGTTAATGATCACTATGATTACAAGGCTCCTCAGTTAGTTTCTTACCTACAAATGACTAAGGAACTTATCTTTTCTTTCTCTCCTCATACTTTCAGCCACATCCCATATTATAAAACATTTTAGCTTATGCATTTATATCCTTCACCATCTATGGTGATTCTTCCACTATGCAAGATCAGCTTATGCAAGCCATTTTCTTAACCCTTATCATGTAATCTCATAATTTATTGGTAAGCATTGTTAATTCAAAAGATGACAATTAGCAATACAGTGATCTTCTTCACTATCTCACAAATGGAACAACTCCTAGTCATCTCATGTTTGCTCAAAAGGATGGTTTGTGCAAACATAGTTCACATTTATGATTAGTGAGTCCTGATATCCTTTGTTGAGTTTCTTCTCTGGGTGTTCTTCTATATTATGTTAGTCCTATAGAGTCTAAGATAATCCTTGATCAAGTTCACTTGGGAGTTTATGATAGAAACTTAGGTTCATGCTTCTTACCTACTTGCATCATTTCTTTAAGCTATCAGTCGTCAACATTGGCCAAAGATACTTATCACCTATTTAAGACATGAGATACTTGCCAAATGCATGGCTCTCTCATCTACATTACTTCATAGGAGCTTATCATGTCTTAGATCACATGCACTTTCAAAAATGGAATCTAGATCTTATTGGTACTATGACCTCTCCTTTATCTGTTAAGAACCAATTTATTCTAACTACTATAGAATGCTTCACTAAGTAAGTAGAAGCTATTCCTTTACATTCCACCAAGTTCCACTTCATCTATCATTTCGTCCTTAACCACATTATAACTTGCTTCAATGTACCACTCTGAATTGTAGCTCACAAAGGACCTTAGTTGAAAAGTAAGAAGGTATTTGATTTCTACTCCATGTATCACATCACTCAATACTTTTCATCACCTTACTAACCTCAGAATAATAGTTAGGCTAATTCTATCAATAAAACTCTTATTAATTTTCTTTGTACCATGGTTAATAAAATCCAACACAATTTTCATATACAACTAGCCTATGCCCTTGAGATCTATCGTACCACTTTTCATAGAGTTATTAGTCATACTTCCTATTTCCTAACCTAATGTTCTGAGGCAATATTACTATGATTAGTGTTCAAATTAGGATAGCAACAACACGCAATGCATTAAGTTAGATCTTCTTGAAGAACATCAACAAGATACTCTTTGTCACTTACATGAATATTAAGCATATATTCCACACCATTATTCTAACATGTTCAAGTCAGAGAGATTCACGAAGGTGATCTAGTGCTTCACTATTTTTCAAACTTTAGAGAAACCAAGTTCTCTCCCAATTGGTAGTGTCCTTTTCATATGGTTCAGTCTCTACAAAATGGCATCTATATTCTATCTAACCTAGAAGGACATCCTTTTCAAGACCTTATTAATAGAAGCTACCTAAAGCACTACTACATGTAGTCATGCTACAGCATTGAACCTACTAGTTTTTCAAGATCAAATGAGTGTTCTTTCAATGATATTTTACTTTCTATTAGTTCATTTCTACTACAACAAGATACATACTACATCAAGATAATAAGTTTTCTTTAAACTCTATTTTACTTGCATTATTTTGCCATCCTTTTTCTATTTCATATTCTACTATTTCTTTAGCTTTTTTTTTTTTTTTTTTTTTTTTTTTTTTTTTTTTTTTTTTTTTTTTTTTTTTTTTTTTTTTTTTTTTTTTTTTTTTTTTTTTTTTTTTTTTTTTTTTTTTTTTTTTTTTTTTTTTTTTTTTTTTTTTTTTTTTTTTTTTTTTTTTTTTTTTTTTTTTTTTTTTTTTTTTTTTTTTTTTTTTTTTTTTTTTTTTTTTTTTTTTTTTTTTTTTTTTTTTTTTTTTTTTTTTTTTTTTTTTTTTTTTTTTTTTTTTTTTTTTTTTTTTTTTTTTTTTTTTTTTTTTTTTTTTTTTTTTTTTTTTTTTTTTTTTTTTTTTTTTTTTTTTTTTTTTTTTTTTTTTTTTTTTTTTTTTTTTTTTTTTTTTTTTTTTTTTTTTTTTTTTTTTTTTTTTTTTTTTTTTTTTTTTTTTTTTTTTTTTTTTTTTTTTTTTGCTTCTCTATGCTATCTATCTCATTCTACTTTGTGTGCTAACAATAACTAGTAATATTTTTGAGTGATTGAATATCTCATTGTTTCATGTAAGGATGTGCTTGAGCATATTTCTGAGTGAGGTAGGGAGGCGTTACTTTAATAATATGTATATATGGCATCCTTTTCAATCATATAGTGCATAGGATTTAGCCATGACCCACTTCTATGGCATAGCACCATCCTCATGATAGGTGTATGGGAAATATCCTATTTTCTTCTAGCTTCCTCCTTCTCTCTCTATGTTTGAATATCCTAAATTTTTTCTTCTCTATACCATATTTCTTTCCTCTTCTTATTATTCTGACTTCTCATCTATTTCCATTTCTCTCTATAGTTAGAATTAGTAAGGTTGAATATGTATTTCTTCCTTGGTATAGTCAAGGAGTGTCGAGTGTAGAGTGATGTAAGAAGTTTGAAATCCACATCAGAGTGAGGTAATGAAGACATCAACTCTAGGGATCTAGCTATGTTCTACTTCTGCAACATAACACCCCACTGTTGGTGTATTAGAAATATCCCTAACATTTTTTTCCTACTTTTCATTGCTCTCTATTTTTTCTTTGTATTATCTCCCTTTCTTTCTCTATTTTTTTCTCTTTTCCTACCTTAGATTGACGAGGCCAAATGAGTATCTCTACTTTACTCGAGTGAGGGTTTTATTAAGATAATTGAATAAATTAGGAAGTTCTTTATCTAGATTTTCTATGTATGCTTTCTAGGATCTAGCCATGCTCCACTTTTTTGATATAGCACTCTATTATAGGTATATTTGCAATCTCCTAGACTTTCTCCCCTATCAACCTACTTTGTCTAATCCTTTTGCAAGTACCTACTAATTTATGTCTTTTCTTGATGGACTCCCCTTCAGCTCTTTTTTAATATCCATCAAAAGGCAACAATGTTGTAGCTACTTTAGATTTCTCAACATAGATCAAAGACTTAGGTACATTCTATGGCTTTTCAATGCTTAAGGCCATCTTTAGTAGTTTGGATTCAACATCTTGAATTATCTACAACATGGTTTCTAGATTTCTATCTCTAGCTTGTTATAAATGATGTTTAATGTCATTATCAGAATCATTTCAACTCTTTTTCTTGTTTCAACATTGACCTTAGCTTCAACATTGATTTTGTCTCCAACTTTTCATGTCCAACATCAAATTCACTTTTGGTGTTTGATGTTAGTTTCACTTTCTAAGCATTTTAGCTCTTCGACATCCAACATTAATTTTGTATTTGACATTTGATGTCAATTTTCATTTCTACATATTAATTTTCCTATCGAGAACCTTCTAGAATCTTCTAGAAGATTTTATAAGTCCAAATGCACCATTTCTACATGATTTACAATATATTTTCAAATTATAAATAGGATGAGAATACCCCTAAATGAAAATGTGTTAGCTCTTTTTAATTAGCTTTGTAGATATTTTTATTAGCATTTTGCTTTATCAAAATTTTCAAGATTTTCTTAGCATTTGCAGCTATGTCTACTACTCAACATTGTTAGCATCTCTTACAATTGGCAATTTTGAAAACCACTTCCAAAGACATTGCATGTCTATAGAATAATCATCCTCTCTCTCTCTCTTCCCTACTAACATATTGTATTCTCTTGGTGTTTTCCTCCTAACATACTAAGAAATTACTTGCAATTGGATCAACACACTAATCTAATCCTTCTCTCTACTTTATCAGCCACTGGATTTGTTATTATTCTTGATATATCTCCATCAAGTGCATGCATTAAGGAAAAAATAGAGTAACACAAGTCTTTGTCAAATTCCTCTAATCCTTAGTACATATTCTAAAACATCTCTTAGCAAGTTTCTTCTATTACTTAATCCATAACTTAGGTTTACCTCCTTTTTAGTTTTTTTGTTCCTTAGTTTCATCCAAATTCACTTTAAATCTATTTCTAGCAATTTCCCTTCAGGTTTGGCTTTTTCTAGATCTAACTCATTCTGTACTCTTTTCCTATTACTAACCACATCTATGCTTGTTCATCTTTCTCATGTTTTTTAGTTCTTTGTTCCATCCGACTTTGCATTATACATGTTTCTCTGCTCATTTTCTACTAGTTATTCTACAAATGCATTTCCTTTTTTGCTTATGATTTTCTAACATTTAGAAAAAACATTCAGCTCATATTATCAACTTTTCTTCACAATCCATAGGTACCTTTTCAATTTGGAGAAAATTCTTTGGAAGTTTAGTTTTCCTAGACTGTTAGATAGCCACAAGATTGCCTAGCTTAGTTTTATGTTAGTTTTTGTTAGATTCCATTACTATGATGATTCCTACCATAACTCACCTCATCTAAAATCTTTATTCTTCTTCAGTAAAACAAATATAGAACAAGAAATACCACTAAAATTTTTTATGAACCTCCTATAAAAACTTTCTAAACTAAAAAATGATCTTACATTCTCATAATTTTTAGGATTTGGAAAATCTTTAATAGTCCTCACCTTAGTAGCTTCCATTCAAATTTGATTTTTATGAATCACATGTCCCAAATATGTGATCTCCCTCTTAAAGAAATGACTTTTCTTCATATTGATCACTAAATGTGCCTTTTCCAATTTAGAACATACTCTTCTAAAGTGATCCAATTGCTCCTCCTCATTAGGCTTGTACATCAAAATATCATCAAAGAAGACAATATAACACTTAGCAATCAAGTCTTTGAGTACATCATGAATTAACCTCATGAAAGTAGTAGGTGTATTTGTGAGACCAAACAACATCACCAATTACTTAAATAATCCAACTAGTATTTTGAAATTTGTTTTCCATTCATCATAAGGCCTAATCTAAATTTGATGGTAACCAGTATTCGAATTAACTTCTCTGAAAACTTCAGCATTGGTAAGGACATTAAGGATATCATCTATCCTTAAAATAAGAAACTATGATCCTATTCACTACCCTCGAATCAATTCATATTATCAATTCATCATTATCCTTCATTGGTACAAGCACTATTAGAACTACACAAAGTGAAATGGATTTCCTCACAAAGCCATTTTCAACCAACTCCTATACTTGCATTTGTAGTTCAACCTACTGATTTAGTGTCATCTAGTATGCTCTCTCATTTGGAATAGTTTCATATAGGATGGACTCAATTTGATGTTGTACATTAATTATTGATGGTAATACATTCAATACCCCATTGAACAACTTGGGAAATTACTTCTTCAATCCTAGCACATTTGTTAAAAATTCTACCTACACATCATGATTAGATGCAACAGTTAATACAAGAACAAAACCAAACTAGTCCCATCATGTTCCTTAATGTATTATCTCTCTCTTATAAGAATTTAAAAAAAAAACATTTAGTGAGCTTTTCTATCTCACTTGTTTAGATACTATAGGAATCAATACATGGACTCCATCAAGTCTAGCTACACTCCACAAACTTATTACTTCATGAAATTGAACACCATTATTAAGATTCCAAGGCCTTCTAAGAATTACATTAGCAAAATCAATTGGTAGTATATGATATTTTGCAACATTATGATAACTTTCAATTTTAAATTTCAAAATACATTACTCTCTCACCTCTTGAAAGAAGTTTCTTGATATCCAATGCACCTTGTAGGGTCTAGGATAAGGATTTGTTACTAGACCAAATCTAGCAACTGCTATAGATGAAATAACATTTTCTTGGGCTTTTCCATTAGTCAAAGTATGAATCCATTCTATAGTAAGCAAACATCTATCCCTAATTAGGAACAAAAATTTTCTTGTCGAATGGTCTCCTCTATTCACATTCCCCATGAATGCATAATAATTTAATTCAAAAAATTCATCAATTTTGGAAGAATTAAGATTACCTTTCTAAATAGCTTAGGTTGATGTCTCCACCACTTTCATGGTTTGCAAATCCTTATCCTTGGCTACCTTGTGAAGTAAATATTTCCATCACTTGTGTCCCAATTCTCCACATTTGAAGCATTGAATTTTGAATGAGTTACTACCTTGATCCTTTTCTCTCTTACCTTGGTCTTTCTTGGCTTTTTCCTTCTCATCATCCTTCTCTAGCTTCTTGTTATGGCTTCCATCCTTGTCTTTCAATTTGGACTTGGATCCCTTCTCTAATTTGGATCCCTTGTCCTTCTCCTTTAAAGCTTTTTTTCTCCTATTTCCAAATCCATTGAGTTCCTTTTCCACCTTGAGTATAAAGTCATAAGCCTCACAAGAGATTATGGCTAATAAAAATAAAACTCATGCTAATACATCATTTTGAAACCTCCAAGAAAGATTGAAGCATGTTCATTATTATTTCAATTTACCTTAGCTTGATGGAATAATTCACAAATTTTGATGCAAGACTCCTTAACATCTTTCTCACCCTACCTTAGCATTTTCAACTTCAAGATTGTCTCTTGCTTCTACCAAGACTATTCAAATATTCTTCTAAACGTATGTTTCATTATATTCCAATACTTGATAGGTTGACCATTTCTCTTTTCATAACTTTGGAACTTCTTTTCCCACCAAGGAGAAGTTGTACCATCTAATTTGGATTTAGTACACTCAATTGATTTGGTACCTCTTCCAACTCAAAATGCTTGTCAAGTACCTTCAACCAACTTGCAAAATCATTGGTATCATCTACACTAGTGAAGGTCTTTAGTTTCACATATTGAAGTCTAATAGCATTTTTGAATGCTCTAGTAAGCCTAGCATTATCTTCATCATTAAGCTTACTATGAGAAGATGTAAATGTTGGTGATGAAATCCTTGGAATTATAACATGAGGATTGAAATTTCCTTTCACTAGAATCCTTATCTAATGGATTCCCACTCTCCCATAGCTAGAATTTCCTTTCTCCTCATCTTCTCCCCCTCCACCAAGTTGAGAAAATTATTCATCTCCATTCGATGTGAATGCTCGTCATCTCCATAAGTCTGAATATGGTTAGGACCTACATTTTAGTCTACCTTGGTACTAATCTCATCCAAGTGACAACCATTAGCTGAATGACAAACTTCATGCTCTCCATGCCTCTATTTAGAGCTCAAATCTAGTTCTTCTTAGGTGTCATCTAAAATTAACAAAAATCCATAACCAAATTCCAAGCAACAACCAACCTAATTCTCTAATACCAATAATGCTGGAGTAGGGTTAATTCATTTACTTTAATTCTTTAAACACCTACCTAATCCAAATATTATGAATACATTTCAATTTACTAGAAAACAAGAAAATTAATTATCTTTAGTTAATAAAAAGAAGATTACAAATCACCTATTCCACCACCCACAATAACACACTCACACACTCAATGACATTGCAGAGCATGAGGCACTATAACCACACCATGATTGTCCTCAATGCAAGGTACAACTGAATCAAATCTCTCCCACAAACACAAGACTAAGATAACACACAACACACACATTCAGAGCTATAATCGCCAAAACATGTACAATTGATCATAGAGATGCATACACACTCATGCAATCTATCTTCCAAATCTCAAGTGCTCAGGTTTCATATATATTCATCATAGTCATGATAAAAAACATGAAACACACAACAATATTTATTAAATTCAAGAAAAAAACCCTAGGAAAACCTTCTCTATGCTCAACTTAGAGATTCCTAGTTGTTTCCATCTTGTTCTCATCTTTTTCTGCTATTTCCAGACTTGGAACTAGTAACTTAAAACTTTTCCTAGCCATAAGAGACATTTATAGGCTTAGAAAGATGTCTTTCTAAAACATCCAACCTTATGGGTAATGACCTTTCCTTTTTGGGAGAGGTGTACCATCTCCCCAAAGATGCCTTCTAGCAAGATATGATGTCTCCTCTACATTTAGGATGTCTCCTATGTATCACCAACTTTTGCCCAAGATGTCTCTCTAACCTCTAAGATGTCTCTCCAGCTTTCTGAAACATGCAAATGACCACTTTTAAGGATGAAAAAGGGACTCAAAAGAGGTGTCCCTACACAAAAACCTTATATCATGGTCAATCTACATATGTTAATATAAATTTATAAAAAATTAATATCTAGGATTGTTAGCTAGTAAACACTCTATTATCTATGGGCATATAGTTATTCATGCAGCAATGCCCAAGGATAGATAAAAAAATGAAGGTAATAAGCAAAATCCCCTATGCTAGTATTGTTGTCGATCTCATGTATGGAATGGTTTGCACTAGGTTTGATGTGCATATGTACAAGGAGATATAAGCATGTTTATGTCTAATATTGGAAAGGAATAGTATATGGCTATTACAAGAATTCTTAGATATCTTCAAGGTACCACTAATTTTTCCATTTGTTTCAAGAAAAGTTTCTTTGAATTGCATGGCTTTATGGATGTTGATTGGAAACATGATCTTACTTGTTAAAAATCTAAAAGTATGTTTATTATTAGTTGGATCATCAAGAAATAAAGTTATCATGCATTAGTGAAGAAAGTATTCAACAACTTTTTAAGCAAGAAAAGAAGCAGTTTGGCTCCAATGATTAGTCAAAGACTTTAGAGAAGAGGAATAAAACTCTTATAATAACTAAAGTATAATTTTCTTATCAAAGAATCCTAGGTTCTGTGTAAGGATAAAGCATATTGAAATTCATTACCATTTTATACTAAATCAAACTAAAACAAGAAAGATTTCTCTCATGAATTTTTCTACATTAGAAATTCTAGCAAACAAGTTGACTAATGCTATTCCTATGGATAAGTTCAATTGATGTAGAAAAGAATTTAAATTGGAAAATTGCAAAATATTATGGTTACTTTTGGTTATAATACCTTCAAATAAACAAGTAGTAGCATTATAATGAGTGTTGATTATTTTAATAAACCTGCAAAATGTTATATAACCATTATTGTAGGTATAATGCATTTCAGCCTAGAAACTTACAAAATATGTAATTGATGTTGCAAGTGTATATTAAAATTAGTATAAAGTCTATGTAACAGAAAGATTTAATTTGACCATGAATAATTATGAATTGTAACTTCATAATTAAGTGTTATCCAATTAAGTCATTGTATCCATCATATAAGTGGTTACGTAGGTGGTCATTGAATGCAAGTCATCCAACATTAAGCTATTGAATGTATTCTCTTCTCTTATAATACTTGGTTTGATTCGAGGCTTGCTAGAAGTTAGAGCTACTTTCATATACTTTCCTATGGTAATCTTTTGTGTATTTCTTCTAAGTTATGATTTTTTCTCTATTTATGTTGCTTTTTTTATTCTAATTTTGTACTTAATTAAAGTATAAACTAATAATACATGGACATATAAATGACTATTGTTTGCATGGCAAAGCTCTAAATGTTAAAGAGATTAAGGAAGTTTTTGAGTAATATTCTATAAAAACAAAAAAAATTTCTTATATTCCAAGGTGGGAAAATCATATCACTTTAAATACATATAGTTAGAATGTAAAAATCCTTGGTACAAAATTTATATGAGAACAAATATTTCCTAAGACAAATGAAAAGAAATAAAGCTTTTCTTTTTCTTCATGAGATGTTGATTCAAGAGATGTGTAGTGATAGATAAGGTATTGTGAAATGGTTATAATTCAGTAGCATTTGAGGATAAATTTGTAGTAACTATTGAAAATACATTCACATGGATAGTGAAAGAACTGATACATTCAAATTTTATAGATGAATAATTCGTACTCTATGTGGGACATGTTGAACAAATGCTAAACAACCTTGTTTAAAATGGTGGGTTTGAAACAACAAATTTTTACATAATGAACTTTGTTGCATTTATAAAATAATAAATTATTAATTTACTGACAAGATCTTTAAATAGAAACCTAGTTCAATTTTAATATTAACAAATTTTTTAAAAATGTAACCAAGTTTTAGTAAATCATTAATAAGAATGCCTTTATCCCATCTATGATAACATTACGATTAACGAATTTGAAAGATTTAACATTGTTAGCTATCTACTTGACTAGAAAAACCTTTTCACAAATAAAAATTCAATTTTTGCTAGTAAATCACTATCCTAATTTTTAAATATAAATACAAGAAGTAAAAGAGAGTCAAAGAGTATATCTCAATAAAAACATTGTACAAGGTACAATTAAGAACACACTTCCATTTACCTAGTATCTAAAAGTTTCAAGACTACATCAAAGCTGCATTTATTACATGCTTTTGTCTCGGTCTTGATGGTAAGATAACTCATTACTTTTTACGCGGCCTTACCTTGGTCTTAAGTCAAGTCATCACTACCCCAGAAATACATGATGTTACTTGCGTTCAAGTTGCAAATAGACAAACCCTCCTTTGCTCCACTCATTCACAACTTCTTCCCATTGCAAATGCATCTACAATGTGAAAAAAGCTTGCGGATTCAACCTTTCCAATATGGTTTTCTATCAAAGTCTCAAACACAGATTGCACAAATTTTGAAATGGTCTTCGCCAGCTGCATTTTCTGATTACCATTCTTTCCCTTCTGGAATTCCTCCAAATTGTTCATGAACTGCACTCTCATTGTGTAAAATGCCTCATCCTTGTTTACAATGTCTTTCACTTCCTCCACCGAAAGAAAGTACAATGGCAAGTTGAATGTTTCTAGCTTATCCTTTGCCAACAAATTCTGCAATTAACAAATGGTAACAGTAACTTTAGTATAAGACATCGGCAACCGTTTTCAAAATATAGTAGGTTACAGAAATAGAGTTAGCATATCGGATTGTTTGTTGGGTGGGACCTTGGATATCATATCTTGAAATGCATGATTGAATAGTCTTCTAATTGCTTCTCCTGTGCCATTCTTAAAAGGATCCTGTGACTCTCTTCCGGCAATCAGCAAAACCATTTGGCCCTTGCTAACGACTTCTTTTCCACGTGCAGGCAGAAAGGTGAGAAAATCTGACTCAAACTGTGCTGCATAAGCTTTTGCCACCTGTGGTTTTGTTTGCTCACTAAAATACACGCTATCTGGGTTCCATGCACTTGAGTTTTTCTCAATCACAAGATCAGGTACCTGCTTTGACAGATCAACCCTTGTACAGTGGCCATCCATGAAACTTTAAAAAAAATGAAAAAACAAAGGAAAAAGAAACTGCAAAGTTGTCACCAATCTCTCCAAAGGGTAAAAGAATAAGGATTGTGGAGAATTGTTGAAGTGTTTTTTTCCCCTAAATTTTACACTAATAACCTAAGGGTATTCCATTAGGTGGAAATAGGTTCTTGTTACTAAACTATACCTGTGAAATCCACTGAAGAGCCACAGAAGAGAAAGCAAAATGGAGACTATTGTCTGGAAAAAGTCTACCATAAAAGGACCCAGCAACCCCTGCAGTGAAAACTCTATTCGTCTTCACTAAACTGTCTTTAGATTCATCATCAGAGAGGATCCCAAAAAGGTTATTGAAATCATTAGACGGGAGATCATTGAAAAATACTAGCAACTGAGGATCAGGATTGATTCGATTTGCTATAAATCCTTTCTTGAAAGCCTTCACTATCATTTTTGCAGCAGTGATGGAGTTCTTTCCACTTGCACAACCCAAATCAGCAATATGGATTGTCTGCTACTGGTTTCCATGAATTTTGGCAGTTTGAAAAGCACTTTCTTCGATATAGCCCTTCCCAAATTCCGTAGCATGTGCCTAACAAAAACAAAAACAAAATTGATGATATTGGAACAATTTCAGACCATGATTCAGCAAAAGAATGCAGAAACCAGACTGCAAGATCTTGCCAGAAAAACAGCATTTTGATGGTAACTGTCATTCCCTGAGCCGTCCGTCATTTTTAACACTCTTGAAAGATGCTGCTGCTGATTCTTCTGCACCTGCAAAGCCATAGGAATTCTTACCCTGAATCCGCAACAAGCGCTCACAATAGCGACAATACTGCAGAACTCAACTTTCCACTACTAACTACTAAGCACTGCAGGTATTATAAAAGGTAGTTTGCCCATTCAAATCTCTGCAAACCTGTGCATACAATCTTCAGCATTATTATACGTAATTCTGATGTGAAATCCCATGTGGAACTTCTTGGCCAGATAAATGAAGGATGGTTGACGGATGGGGAAGGTGGTCTTATAAAAATCCAATATCACCTTCAGTTTGTCACAATGATAGGTAAGCAATATATAACGTGATGGCATTCTACACTGAAGTTACCAACAACAGCATTATCAATACTGTGAATACACAGTTATGCACTTACTGTTGGAAAAAGCTACCTTACTGTTGGAAAAAGCTAACTGTGAAGTGGTAGATCACAGCAATGAATCTTATTCATGAACTACACTTTCCACACTTTCCATTTCTATCGTCCCATAGTTTTAGAATTTTTCCTAAAAATAACATAAGACTTCTAAACATATTGTGAAGTTCTATCTTCGTTAATTTTTAGACGTTTCTAATTTTGTAACCCAGATGTGGCTATTTAAGTCTGTCCTGGGATGGGTCATAAACAGCATGAGAAAGACAAGAGTGGGAGAGTTCACATTGCATGAGAGAGAGGTTTTTTCTTGTTTTCTCCATGTGATGAAGAGAGAAGCCTGTTATTTCCACATTGCATGTGAGAGAGGTTTATTCTTGTTCTCTCCGTGTGATGAAGAGAGATGTTTGTTATTTCCATTGCTCATAATAAGATTTTTTCTGCAATTATCTATCAATCAACTGCTCTTTATTTTCATCTCATTTCATATTCTGCTGCCACCAGATCTGCTAACACTTACAGGGTCACAATGATAGATAAGCAATATATAACATGATAGCATTCTACCGCACTGAAGTTACCAATATATAACATGATACTGATGATAGCATTCTACCCGCACTGAAGTCACCAACAACAGCATTATCAATAGAGCGAATACACAGTGACGCAGCGACAGGGTAACGATAGCCAGCAGTCTATTTCAGTCAGTTAAGCATGGTGATCTAATGATCTATGCATTTATGTAAACAAGGCAAGAAAAATCAAACAAAATTAATTGTTTCCAACTATTTTGAGAAGTCTCACAGTAACCCAGACTGGTAACCTACCACGTGACATCAAACTGTAAAATTACTTCGCAGACCACACTCTGACAATGTGGGAAGGCTTTTTGCAGAAAAGAATACATTTTTCATAAACAGATATAATAGAAAAATTAAAAATTGTACGTATTTTAATCTGTTGAACGATTTCAAAAGTTTTGAACCTTAATATCGTGCTATTGAAGCTAAAGCGCTCACTCATAAAAGAAATTATTTGTTTACACTTTAAAGGTTGACACGGTAATTCAACTCATGATGCGACTGTCTCCAAGAAAAAACGAACCAAAAAACGAAAAAGAGATTTTTGCAGCAACTCTGTGACACCATTGTGAGATTTTTTTCAGAAAATTAGAAATATACTAAGTACACAATAACAAACACATAAAGACAAAAGCTCATAACTTCAAATCAACAACTATTCATAAGTGATGTGTCATATAATTCAATCTGTATCGAGTTCACATGTTCTAGCCTTAGCTGGTTAAAAATACCGCAATATCTATTTTAAAAATTCTATATTAGGGATAAAAATTCAAAATCACCTCAGTGCCCGCTTCCCGATAAATCACGTCTGTAGTTAGTGTTTACACAACGATCATCTCTCCATGTTATTCATTGTTTTACCAGCTAACCATGCCAATTTTCACACCATAGCGGGCTAAAAAAAGCATTGTTTTTTTTCGAGATACGTCTCTTGGCTTCAACAAAGATGCTCAATGTAATGCAGATAAAAGTTAATTTCTTCTTCGAGGTACTCATAAACAACAGAATAAACTATGATGGCAACAAACCGTTACCTGTCTTCCAAGAAAGATGGATAGCAGCCATAAAAGAATGATGTGAAAATATTTGGAAATGGGAATGATAGGAAAACATGTTTTATTACTTCCTCCAGAGAACATGAGATACACCATGAGATACACCAGACAATATTTTTAACAAAACATCTTTTATAAAAGACCAATGTTAAAGGAATGAACCCTAGTTACTTTTAACAAAACATCTTTTATAAAAGACCAATGTTAAAGGAATGAACCCTAGTTACTAGAAAGAACGGATTTCAAATGTTTTGGGTCCCCGTTAAACGGTAACCCATTTCAAAACACTGTTTCTTCTGGAATTACTGTTTCACCTATCTGTTCCTAATAACTATTCTAAGTTGAAGGATTTGTAGGCTTGCTAAGTAAATAAAGATCTAAGATAAGATCGAATAAAATGAAATACAAAAGCAAACAGCTTGAGTATCTAAATAAATAGAATTTCTTTTCTATCTCATCAAAATAATTTCATTTGTTTTCATTTTATCTATTTTTTCTTTTCTATCTCATCAAAATAATTTCATTTGTTTTCATTTTATCTATTTTTAATGTTGTACTTGTACCTTTACTGTCTCTTATTAATTTTTAGTGGTAATAGTTTTAGCAAGGAAAATTCAATTTACAAGTTTCACTGATTTATGGATAGGAAAAAAAAATCGGAAAAAGAAATTCTCAAACTGATGATGTCTGATTCAAGGTTGTCTTGTTAAAGTTTTTTATTCTTAATCGTTTAGGCTCACCACATATCAAACTTTTTCACGTGAGTTGGAACGGAATCCTAAGATCTGGAAGGCGATTTTACAAAAAAAATAGTTTCAACTTCATCTTTATAATGTGATCCGGATTTCATGCAACGGAAAAGCAAATATTAAATAAATTTTGGTCATGGCTGGTGGAGGGAGCATCAAAACAAAAACGCAGGACCAACCTGTGATAATAAACAATAAGACGGTTCAGGAGGACAACACATGATCATCAGACACAATTCCTGTTTTTATCTCTCCAAACACCAAGAACTGCGATTTGCTCAGTGACACAGGAATCTTGCCATTCTCCTTTTCGGTCCGATTGGGGTATTAATGCACCCAACACTCTCTTGTGAATCCTGCCTGCCGATAGTTACCTTCTTCTCATCTCACGCTACATCTCTATCTATGGTGAAGAGACCATGCTGATATGGGTAGAATAGTGGCGTGCTTGAAACGGAATCCCCTTTCGGAAATGCTTTAATGTCGAGCTATTTTTTCCTTTTTCCCCGCAAAAAAGCGAAATGTGAATGTATTTGGCCTTTTGTATTTGGTATTAAATAAATTTTACTAACACCTCTGCTGCTGCCTGGTGGATGTAGTAAGTGGTAGTGTGTTACCCATAAATCCCTATCTTCTTCTCTGAATTCCTGGAGGAACGTTGGCCCACTACTTCAAACTCAACATGTTTATGGCCTCTTTCTTTGTATGTTTTACGAGTTGGGGATTGTTATTTAGACACACTCTTTTTATTCTTCAATCGCCGTTACAAATTACGGGGCCACGTAAATGCTTCCTCCTTGGTAGCGCCCCGCGTAAGCTCGCTGCAGAGCGTTTGAGGAGAAGTTTCTAACAACGCCTGCGAGGCGGATTCCTTAGGGAGTATGGTGCTAGTATGAACTCTAGGGCTTCTTTCTAGCTCTTGCTCGCGCGGTCCCGCTTAGGTTCAGAGCCGCCGAAACACGGGTTACGGCTCATTTAAATTATACGATACGATACGATATAATAAAGCAGTAAAACAAGCGGCAACCAATCAGGCCTTCATTTAGGACTAATATTGAAATTGGATAGGGTATGGTGAAGGCCGCGTTTCCGATAAACGCCACTTCTATAAACATCCCGGTGAACTAACCGTACCCCAAACCGACACGGCCCCATAAGGCGGTTGGAAGCGACCGGCCTCTTTGCTATTCATTCCTAGATGCTTGGAAATTGGAATCCCCCGCGTTTGTAAAATGAGACTCTTTTGCTTATGTAAATCATATTAGTAGCGTATACTTGAATTAATGTTTTTTGTTGATAAAATTTTTAGCATTTCATTGTTGTTTTCCCCTTTTGCTACGACACAATATAATAATTGATGAGCGGCAAGATACCCTACCCTTAACCATACGAATTGATCCGGTCGAATTCCAAGCACTAAGTGCTTATGCACCCTTGTGGAACAAGGATGGGTTGGTTGATCGTTTTCTTCCCAAGCTTACCTATATGTCACGATTGTATGGTTAAGTAAGCTTGAGGCATATGATTTTTATAGCTTTTATGTTTTTATGTCTTACGCTAGTAAGGAAGGAGAGAGGTAACTAAGTGACTAATTTAACTTAACTACTTATTAACTAAGTTCTAACTAATCCTAACACCAGCATCCATTCTCACTTACCGTACACATCCTGAACCAATGCAACATTGTTGGGATTACCAAACACTAATCGTTACTGGGTTACTAAGCATTACACACATGCTTGAACTGGTCGTGCTTATGTAATTTAATGATTTGCCTAATTAATCAAAATGAATTGTTGTGCTAATAATAAAAATGTAAAGTGGATATAATAAAATAAAACAAAATTAATGCATAAGAAAATAAAATAAAAGAAATGTGTAAGGACACAAATATCAAGTGCTACAAGGATGAATCAAAGAGCTCGTCTTTATTGTTGTATACAAGGTGTGCTCAGGTACACAATGCTTGAATAAAGATCCATCCACACTTAGACCTTCTGCTGTGGGCACTTGGAAAATACACTTGGAAAATACACTAACTTTTAAACAAACTACCAGAGTTTCGCTACTTAACTACTAAAAGAATTTCTAGAAATTGTGCACCTGGGCACTGTATTTATAAACTTGGGAGCAACTACTCTAATAATTAAAATAACTACTCTAATAATTAGAATAATTGCTAAAGTTACCACTAGAGTAACCACTCTTATAATTAGAATAAGTACTAAAGTAACCGTTAGAGTAACCACCCTAATAATTAGAGTAATCGCTAGAGTAACTACTCTAATAATTAGAGTAATTGCTAGAGTAACTACTCTAGTAATTAGAATAGCTGCTAGAGTAATGGCTAGAGTAACCACTCTCATCATACCCCCATGACTGAATGAAAACTCGTTCTCAAGTTCATTACAAAATATTAGGAAAGTATGGGATTATTGACTAATTGACAACTGACGATGGAATCGGATGATAGACTCAATGTGCCTAGTGAACGAATTAATAAGCATATTACAACATTAGTGTTCATGACCATTATGGTGAACACTCGTACATAAATGACATCTAAGCTTTTATTTGGTAGCATGAAGAGAAAAAAGAAGAGAGAAAGAAGATGGAGCGTGTTGCCGCCAATGCTAAGATTGCACCTTCCGTTGTTTATCCACAGCCATGCCACCAAACTTGCTCCTTTAGTAAATGCTCCATTTCCGATCCATCTTGAGTGCTTCCTCCAAGCCCAGTCCATTGTTTGTATAATCGCCATCTGCACACATAACATAGTCACAAATGATCAAGGATAGATAATCCACAATGCAATTGATACCTTGCCTCAATATGAAGCACATTGGCTAAGTTGTGGTTATGCCAAAAACTGGTTCAAAGATTTATCACTGGTAACTACCTAAGGTGTAGGGGTTAGGCAATTAGTAAAATGGAAAAAATTGAAAAATTTGTGCCAGGGCCCCCACAACTAAGAACGAACCTCCAGTAGCTATAACATGGGAAAACATTAGGAACAAGAAAGATGAAAAATATCAACGACAATGCCAATAAAATGGATGTCATGGATGGGGATGAAACAAGAAATGCTTGATTGTAGGAAATGTTTAAGAGAAAGAAGTTAATAATTGCACCAAAAAGAAATGTCAATGGGTCCCCCCCCCCCCAAAGCAGGCTCATGCCCTTTATGCCCTAACAAACCCACAAACCAAAGAGTCTGTAGGCTCTAGGAATGTCATTTGGAAGCAAGAGTTAAAAACTTATCCACAAGAATTCACCAAAGAAAAACAATGCATCAACCCAGAACGGACTAATGATAAAACCAGCAATGAGGTGAAAAGTGGAAAGAAAGATGGAGAGGAGAGAATGGAATGGAATCCCAAGAACAAGGTTGTGTAAAGCCCCTTGTGTATTTCATGGTTAAGATAACTCGGTAGAACTCATCCAAAATCCAGACTCAAATGAACCACATTCAGTGACCTCGCATCAATACACTTGGCCAATCCATCCTCTTGAGGCAACAAGAATGCTTCCACAAAGAGTGGCCACCATCCCAAGGAGAGTGAGATGGAGAAGTAGGAAGCAAGAAAGGGCCTTAGTTAGAGGAAACATTCAGGCATGGGTAACATCTCTTTCCAGTGCCATAACTAGCACTTGTAGCCCATATTACTTTATTATGTCTAAGGGGTGTGTGCTTTGAATTCTTACCTTTTTCTCTTTTTTCTCTTTTTTATATGTTTATGTGTGAGAACAACACTATGCAAAGACTTATTTTTATTCACTCAGCTTCCTGATATTTGAACAATGTCAGAATGGCAGAAAACCCAAGAAAAAGCATCCAAGCACCCAAGAGAATGGCCATCACCAATGCATCGAATCCCCTTGAAATCACACCCTTTTCATCCTTTGAGTCTTGGTTTGAAAAATACCCAGCCACCAATTCATTAACAAGTTTACTTAGAAAAAGGGAATTGTATAGTTCCAAGCCAAAGGAGACCATAGAGTTGTATGGATAAGTGGACGGTGTGGACTCATTGCTTGTTTTACTAAAAGAACCATACCTTAATATTAGCATCATAATTCAAAGGTAAAAACCAAACATTAGTAATCAATATGATATAATTCAATCCACCATCATGAGCACTTATTAGATGACGAATAAAAGTAAATCAAGCAAACAAGGAAATAGTAAAAACATGAATGATGGTGTAAAACAAAAATTCAAAAAGAACTGAGGGCCTAAAATGGTTAGCATAGGTGGCCATCTCCCCACAACTAAGTTGGAAGGAGGAGATCCGAAATAGTGAGCAGGGTTATCCATCAAGAGAGGTAGCATGTGTACTAGCTATTCTAAGCTCTTGTAAGGGTTTGGTTTGTTGCACGTTGACAAAAAGTTTCTTATCCAGGCTCTTAGGTTTGTATATTGTCATGGCCCCTAAAGAAAAAGTTGCATAAATAATATAAGGTCCTTTCCATAGTGTTTGAAATTTAGTACATTGTGGCACAGGTGTGGGATTCCAGTAGAGAACCTTATCTCCTGGCTAATATTTAACTTTCCTAATTCTTACGTCATGATGTTGTTTATTGAAGGCCTTGTCCAATTCACTAGATGATAGGCCAACTAATTGGTTTTCATCTAGCAAGTTAAGGGATACTAACCATTGTTTCTGTGCTACATCAAGATCAAGGTTGAGGTCACATGTTGTGGATACTATATAAAGCTTAGTTTGAATGGGAAGCACTGGTAATTTACCGTACACTAACTCATAGGGAGAGTAGCCTGTAGAGAGTTTCCATGTGGAGTAGTATGCCAAAATAGCATTGTTTAGTTTAGTGCTCCAATCTCACCTAAACTTGCTAATGGTTCTTATCAATATCTTCATAATCTCCCTGTTGGTGACTTCTACTTGACCATTTGCTTAAAAGTGGTGTGGTGTAGTCAATTAATGCTCAACCCCTAAGCATTGCATTAATTTCCAAAAAATTGCATATGTGAAGTGTGTACCATTATCTAAAATAAGTGCACGAAGCACATCAAACTTGTTTATGATTTGTTGTTGAAAAAATTGTGCAGTTGTAGATGATGTACAATCTTTAACAATAGCTGCTTCAACCCATTTTGTTAGGTAATCAATGACAACAATAATATAAGCTTTTTCATTGGACATTGGTGTAATCAGCCCCATAAAATCAATTCCCCAAATGTCGAAGGATTCTAACAGTTAAATCCATTGTTGTGGACTCTCCATTCAAGCAATCATTCCCCCATCACATTGATAGCAATCACAAGATTGGACAAAACAATGGCCATCCCAAAATAATGTAGGACAATAATATCCTACAAGCAGGATCTTGATGGCTATCATCTCCCAGCGTAATGATCCCCGCAAGGACCCTCATGAGCATCTTGGAGAACTCGTAATTGATCTATATTGAGAACACACCATCGAACTAAATGATCAAGACACACTTTGTAAAGTTGCCCATTGATCTCTATAAATAAATTGGCTTAGTGAAGAAACTATTTTTTCTTCTTAAGGTTTAATTATTGTGGTGTATGTTGGGTGAGGAGATAGGTAAGAATGCTACTGTACCATTTTGTCTTCATGGGTGATTGATTATTCACTACACCAGCAAAGAGGAATCTTTGTTATCCCATAAGGAATACTCATCATCTTTGTTATCCCATCGCAACTGAGATAAACAATCAGCAACTACATTCTCAGTGCCCTTGTGATTAATCATTATTAGATTGAACTCTTATAAGATTACAAGCCATCGTATAATACAAGGGCTTACCATTGGCTTATTCGCAAGGAACTGGATTGCACTATGATCTGTATGTATATATACTTTATATCCCAATACATAGTGTCTAAAATTTTCTATTGCAAACACTACAACCATTAATCCTTTCTCTATGGTAGTGTAGTTAAGTTGTGCATTAGTGATACTTCTACTTGCATACTGGATGTAACAAGGATGCTTCTAGTCATCTAACTGTGTAAGTACAGCTTCTAAAGCATAGTTGGACACGTCAGTCATGATATGGAATGGTTTGATCCAGTCAGGAGCTCGTAGAATGGGTGTTTCTACTAGCTTCTATTTTAGAGTTTGGAAAGTTAGTTTGCATTCCTTGGTCCACTTGAAAGGTACATCCTTTTTCATTAATTCCACCAATGGTTTGGCAACCTTTGAAAAATTCTCAATAAATCTCCTATAGTAGCCAGTATGTCCAAGGAATGACTAAATATCTTTGATAATTTCCAGTTAACGAGTAATTCCTTGGATAATTTTGATTTTCTCAGGGGTCTACTTCTATTCCTGTGTGTAAGATTTTGTGCCCTAGTATTACGCCTACTTGGACCATCAAATGGCTTTTCTACCAATTGAGCCTCAAATTGGTTTCTACACATCTTTTTAACACTTTCTCCAACCATTCCAAGGCTTGATCAAAGTTTTCTCCATAAGTGGAGAAGTCATCCACAAAGACCTCTACACCATTCCCTATCTACTATTGGAATATGCTTAGAACTAGTCATTGAAATGTTGCAGGCGCATTGTACAAGCCAAACGACATCTGTTTGTATGCGAATGTTCCTCAACAACTGGGGAATGTAGTTTTGGCTTGGTCTTTTGGGGCTATTTGAATTTGGTTATACCTGCTATATCCATCCTGAAAATTGTAATAGTAATGCCCTGCGATGTTGTCTAAGACTTGGTCAACAAATGGCAATGGAAAGTGTTCTTTGAATGTTGCCATATTTAGTAGCCTAAAATCTATGCACACCCTCCATTTGCCTCCCTTTTTAGGCACAATAACTAAGGGGCTAACCCATTCACTATCAAAAATGGGGTATCTGAACCTAGCGTTGAGAAGCTGTTCGATTTCTTCCTTAACTAATTGCTTCAGCTTAGGGTTCAATTGCCTCTATGGTTGTCTTCAAGGCTTCATGGAGGGGTCAGTGTAAATTCTATGTTGGCATATCCTAGGATCTATTCTACTTAATTCAGGATATGACCAACCAAAGGCTTTGGACTATTTATTTATTACCTTCAGCAGTTCTTCTTTCTATTGAGGAGCAAGCTTAGCGTTGATAATTACCATCTTTCTATTTTTAAGGAACATGTATTTCATACTGATGGGCAATGGTTTCAGCTTGAGGGGCTCCTGCTTAAATTTCTCAGGGGTTTCCAACTTCCCCCAGTTGATATTTTCAAGGTTAAGACTTGGAAGTTGGTGNGGTGCTTAGCCATGCTCTTCCCATTATGATTGGGAAGTCCCCCTTACCATTGTTTACTTGAATCACTATGAAGTTAGCTGGGCACGACCACCTACAAACAGTGGTAACAATGTCTTCCACTAATCCCAATGGGACAATGATGAACTAGTCCACCAACTCTAGATGCATGTTTCCCTTTTTCAATGGAGGCAGGTTCCAAGCATTGTACATTTCTTGAGAAATCAAGTTGACACCAGAATTTAAATCCAAAAGAGCTTTCCATGGTGTATTTCTAATGATTTGTAAGTATATCAGAGGACTCCCAAGATCAAAGAATTTCCTAGGAAGGTGGCCAGCTTTAATCCAATTAGTGAGGAACATGTGTTAGCATGATCGTATGCATTGAGTGCAGTGATTGGGTTGAAGGAGGCTCTGAATTTTTGATTGATACTAAGGCATCTAAGGAATAAGCCACTTGTGATTGCAAGGGCATAGTTGGTCTGTTGGTTCTAAATAAAGGTCTTTTCTTCATGTGGTTACTGGAACCAATGGTAGTTTGAGAGTTAATAGCCCTCGTGGCATTATGTTGCTACGGCTAGGTAGGGATTTCACCTTGCATCGCGAGAGCAAGTGGTAGTGGAGCTATTGGTGGAAGAGATGAGGCCAAATAAGAAGGATGATATGCTTGTAGAATATCGCCTCTAGAAAAGGAAGTCCCATAATACTCATGGGCTTGGTAGTAAGGCTGAGGAGTGATATGATCAGTAAAGTCACGTGGGGAAATTTGCTACTGCATGTAATATCCATATGGGTCAAGTTGCCGATAAGGATACTGTTGCCTTGTGGTGGCATTCCCCATGATTATGGGTGCTTCCACTATTGATATTGCTCAATCAGTTGTGGTGGAGTTCCACTGGGATAATATGTTAAGGATTGGTGAAACTACCTTGGGTTACCTTGAGGATATGATAACCTTCGGGATGTTTTCCTTTTGTTTAATCATGGGTTGAGTGCATACACCCTAGACTCTTGCAGATGTGAGATTATAGGGCAACATCCCTTAGAATGGTCATATTGACATATCTCACATCCACTATCATTTTCTATTTTTGAATCCACAACCTCTTCAATGATGGAAACTTTGCCCTTACCCTTGCTATGTGCATGTTCAGCCTCTTTCTTTTTTTTTCTCAATACCTTTCTCTCTAGACTCCTCTACTATTCTAAGAACAATTTGAAATCTATTGTCTAGGGAATCCCACATTTGGTCTACCTTTACCAAAACTTTTGATGTCATCTTTTGGATAGGAAAAGTTTTCCTATTCACCATCTCTTTGAATGATGACTCTTCTTCATCCTCACAAAATTTTACTCCCTTCTTCCAAAGGGAAGGATCTTGATTATACTCTTCTGCACTTTCTCTCTTTTGTAGCTCACCTTCTTCCTTAGAAACTTGCTCCAATAGTCTTTGAATTTGATGGAACCTAAACTTAGATAGTCTCCCTTAGGCATAAGTCCCAAGGATTCTTTTCATTTCATGCCTAAGTCCATCCATGAGATGGTGCAGTTGATCCCTTTGCAAATAACCATGGCCAGGACAACAATGTAATAATGTATAGTATTGGACCATGGTAGCATCCAAGGGTTCATGTCCTCCTTGTTTCCAGCCTTGGATTTGCTTTCGCAAGTTAGACACTTGGGAGTACATTTGGTACTTATCATTAAATAGTTCTAACATAGTACTCCACCTACGAATGAATTCTGATTCTAAAGACCGATACCAGCTTTTCACTTCTTTAACTAATGTTTGTAGGAACAACTTAAGTTTTTTCCATTCATTCTCTATGTTCTGTAAGGCACACGCATCATGGAATGCTTGTAAATGATTCTAAGGATCAGCATTGTATCCCCCTTCAAATAGAAGGATGTTGTTCATATCTAATCTTTTGATCTTACTATCTTTCTGATGCCTTTTTTGAATTCTAACAACCTCAGTTATGTCCAACATACTTCAAGTAACAAGGAGGGGTTCATCATGATCATCACGTCCATGGCGTTTATGATACCTACGTTGTTTCCTACTCTCCCTTCTTCTATGTCGTGACTCTCTAGAGTGCCCTCATCCCCTTTCTTGGCTATTTCATCTATGACTTCCACTTTGCCTACCTTTATCCCCATGGTATTTTTCTTTATGATCACATATGGATATTAAAGGAGAGGGTGAAGGAGATAATGAAGGTAAAGAAGAAGGAGAACCATTACCATGATGATGTCTGCTACCTCCTCTTCTACGATCTTGGCCTCGATCACGATTGTGATCAGAATGTCCACCTTTATCATGAGTTCATGTCCCTTTTTCGGAACCTTTGTGCCCATGGGTATCAAAACCTAGGTTATTAATAGTGGAATGAAGGTTTTGATACACAACACCTTGGCCAAATTTAAGGGAAGGAACATTGTTGTATGGGTGACTGCCTGAGGTAGGCTCACCACCCTCATTTTTGCTTAAGACATGTGGGACATCCTGGGACCACTTACCCATCAAAGACTTATGATGTCTCTCCTATTGCAATTCCCTTTGATGTTGTGCCTCCATAGGATGGTATTCTCTCGAGTCATGGTATTTCACAATGTATTCTGTGTGTAAGTGTAGCATGCCAATTCGTGTGAGAGCACAAAGAAACATGCTTGGGACGGAATCATTAGGAGGTAACACTATGTTACCTTCTCAGTCTCACCAATGCAGTTGTTCATCTTGATGAAGGAAAAATATGAAGTGTGGTATATACTCATAGGGATGAATATATACCACTCAAACTTGTTGAGGGATTGGCGGTTCAATGTTATGTGTATTACGCCACCAATTGTTTTCTATTTCAGACCTAGGTAGTGAGGTGGTTTCATACAAAGAGGGAGACATACTTTCCTATTCAGTGTGCAATGTATTCTTATTTATTATTTTCTAAACCAACCCCAAGGATTCATTCCAATGATGTAAATGATTTCCTAAGTTCTAATTAGCACATAAACATCTAAATCCCTAACAACGGTGCCAATGATGAGTGATGAGGTACCCCTACAATCAACCATACGAATACGAGTGTTTCAAGCACAATCCAATCAAATTATAAGGACTAACTGCTTATGCACCCTTGTGAAACAAGGATGGGTTGGTTGATTGTTGTCTTCCCAAGCTTACCTGTATGTCATGATTGTATGGTTAAGTAAGCTTGAGACATATGATTTTTATAGCTTTTATGTTTTTATTTCCTGTGCTAGTAGGGAAGGAGAGAGCTAACTAAGTGACTAATTTAACTTAACTACTCATTAACTAAGTTCTAACTAATCCTAACACCAACATCTATTCTCACTTGCTATACACATCTTGAACTAGTGCAACACTGTTGGGATTACCAAATGCTAATCGTTACTGAGTTACTAAGCATTACACACATGCTCGAAGTGGTCATGCTTGTGTAATTTAACGATTTTCCTAATTGATCAAAATGAATTTTTGTGCTGATGACAGAAATGTAAAGTGCATAAAATAAAATCAAAGCATAAGAAAATAAAATAAAAGAAATGCGTAAGAACACAAATCTCAAGTGCTACACGGATGAATCAAGGAGCTTTTCTTTATTGTCATACATAAGGTGTGCTTAGGTACATAATGCTCAAATAAAGATCCATCCACACTTAGACCTCCTGCTGTGGGCACTTGGAAAATACTCTAACTTTCAACTAGATTACCATAGTTTTTCTACTTGATTTCTAAAAGGCTTCCTCCAAATTGTGTGCCTGGGCACTATATTTATAGACTTTGGAGCAACTACAGTAATAATTAGAGTAACCACTCTAATAATTAGAATAACTGCTAAAGTAACCAATAGAGTAACCACTCTAATAATTAGAATAACTACTAGAGTAACTACTAGAGTAACCACTCTAATAATTAGAGTAACTACTAGAGTAATTGCTCTAATAATTAGAGTAACTGCTAGAGTAACTATTTTAATAATTAGAATAACTGCTAGAGTAATGGCTAGAGTAATTGCTCTCACCAATAATAGATCTTGTTTTAGGTGTTCATTAAAGAGCATTTTGCAAAAAGGAATAAAGCAATGAAACATCAATAGTTAAGTCTTTGTTTCTATTTTTTAAAATTATTCTTTGTAACTTCACAAGACACTACTTTGAATTAAGTGTTAAGAACCTAACTTAAGGTCATAAATAATCTTTGACTTGATATAACCTTCACCAACATAATGATAATGACATAATGGAACACAAATCTCCAATCGAATGTGGACTTAGCCTACTACATGTAAACTAGGAATGACATGGGAATGATAAAAACATCATTTTTAAGTGCTAAAAAATAGTGAAGTGTTTATTGCCAGAAAGATGAGTAAATATAAAATGTTGAAAAAATAGACTATGGGAAATAGAATAAATTCTTAAGTATGAAATGTGAGTAGCAAAGCATAAAATACTTAATATGAGATACTATTATATGGAGAAAAGGGTTTGGGTTCCCCTCCCAAATAAGAAAAATGCTTTATTGCTTATAGAATAAATGTTCACCTCCTCAGGAGGGCCAAACTAAAAGTGCTTGAGTAAAAATGTGAGTAAAACTAATAATAAAAATCCAATTTGTGAGCAAAATATGGGTTTGGATAGTAGAATTGAACCTTTGAAGAGTACGGATATAGATGGAGAATTCTTAGGTATTGTCTAGAATCAATTTGATGTCAAAATGCAGTTATGTTGGCTAAGGATCCTATCACTGCTGCTGGAGTTGAAAAAATATCAATTTTGGAAACTAATGTTGGTGCTAAAAGATTATAATTCTAGAATGCTAACATAGATGGTGCCTGACTGACACTAACATTGCATCAATATTAGTATTAGAGCTTGGAGGAGCTATGGTGGTCATGGAGCATGTGGAAGACATTGGGTGATCTACTACACATGTTCTTGATTTCTCAAAATTTTGAAAATGCTCTAGATCTCAAGAAACCAACCCTTAAATAGGTTTAGATCCTATATTTATTAGGTTAGGATTGCCAAATTCAACTCTAGAATTAAGTGAAGTTCACTTCAAATTCATCTAGAGTCCAAAAATGATAGGTTTGACCTTTGCACTTCAGTTTTGAAAGCCCCACTAATGAATCATGTTTTGACTAGCTCTGATGTTAGATATATTAAATATCAAAGCCTCAACATCAGATTCACAATGTTAGAGCCCATGATGCAATGTCAAATATTTGATATCGTGTGGTATATGTTGGCCTATAAATATAGCACTTGGGCTCATTATTTTCATATAGTTTTTTTCATAGATAGCGAAGTTCTTGTAGCTTATTTTCTCTTGAGTTAGAATATTTTTTGAGTGCCTGTAGTAGGATTTTAAGTGTGTACAGATATTTGTTTAAACACTGATGTACTTGAGCATAGCAATGTGACGAGAATAAAAATGAACACTTTTAATCATCCTTGTAGCATTGAGAATATATTAATATTTCCTTCATGCATTTAATATTTATGCACTTTATTCTCATGCACTTCAATTTAATGTACTTTAATTAAGTAATTAATTTTTATTTGTTAATGAACACAAGCATGACCACCTCAAGCATACATGTAGCACTTGGTAACCTAGAAACACTTAACTTTTGGTATCCTAATAGCGCTATACGTGTTTAGGATGTGTCTGGAAAGTGGGAACAGGTACTTGTGTTAGGCTAGTTAGGTAGTAGATAAAATAGATCTTAAATTACTCTACCTTTCATTCTTGTTATAGGCAATTAAATTTATAAAACATAAAAATGATAAAAATCATGTGCCTCAATTACACTTAAAACATATCCTTGAGTTTCACAAGTTTAATTGGGAAGACAATGAACATTCTCAACATCCATTTCACTTCCTAGAGAATTAGTCCATTGGAGAATTATAGGTCCACAGAATTCAACCAGATCATGCATGAACACCTTAGTGATTGGTATGGTTAGGCATAGGGCTACCTTGCTGCTCATCACCCACCAAAGGTGATGAGATATGATTTTTTGCATCGACTAGGGCCCATTGACTAGGACCCATCAAGGTAGTCTATTGCATTAACTAGGCCTCATCAACATAGTTTATTGTGTCAACACAACCCCATTGATGTAGTGTCTATTTTCCTCTATAAATACATGATCACAACTTTGTTTATGCAATTCTTTAATCAATAGAGAAGCATTGACATAACAATCTAGGCTGGAAGTTTACCATCACTAGTGAAAACAAGAATAATCATCTTTAGTAGATTCTTGAAGACCTTTGATTTTTACAAAATTGGAAAGGTATGGGATTATTGACTTGCTTTTGACATAAAAAAAACAAGACAAAATAGACATAACAAAACTAAGTGCCACATTACAAAATTTTATTCTAGTGGATGTGTACAAAATGACAGAGTGACAAAAAGTGTGGATAGACATTAAAGATTACAAAATTTGTAGAGGTCTTCAAAAATTCACTAAACATGATTCATCTTGTTTCTATTAGCAATGGCAGAATTCCAACCTAGATTGTTATGTTGATTCTTCTCTAGTTATGTGGAACATTCTTGAAGGATGAACTGCAATTTCTTCTCATTGTCCCATGGATCTTAGCAAACCTATGATGCTTAAGCATGTATGTTCTATGATTTTTTTCATGGGCATATCCTCTATTGTCCCTCTCTTAGCTTCATTTTCATGTCTGGAAAAAGAATTTATTTCTTATGAATTTCTTTAGCATCACTTGTTCATGTTGAGATCTTTTATTTTTCCTATGGTTTTGATTTCCACCCTTATTTCGACCCCATAGTGAAGCTTTGTCTTTATACCTACATTCATCTTTGTTAGAACTAGACATTGAAGAAGAAGAGGAAGATGAGAAGCTAGGAAGATTACCATGGATTTGATGGTGTTTCCCATAGTCCCTTGATTTATCTTTTTTAGGTTTAGAGGTCCTAGGCCTTGAGGCCTTCCTTGGTCTAGGACTTACTTCATCTCCTCTAGGATCATCTAGCTTAGGTGAATGTAGTCCTTGAGTGTCATCAAGGTGGTCATGAACATATGAAACTTCCACATGAGGTTGGTCACTTTGATTTTCTTCAACATATATCTCACTAGTTCTGCAATGAATGTTCTCTCCATATGAAGCATTATTTCTTTCTTGTGAAAGAGACATTATTGTTGGTGTATGATGTGTGTGACTTAGTATTTTTCCAAAGATAGTTTGTTAATGCATTTAGAGCAATCATGCATGATATAACTAATCTAGATAATGAGCATCATCCTTGATAACAATGCTAATGATGAGCAGCAAGGTACCCCCTACACCAAACCATATGAATCACAAGCATTCATGCACGATGTGGTCGAATTCCATGGATGGGACTAGTTGTGGTATATAGATTATTATGCCTTGATCGTAGTTGGTTGTCTTCCCACTTGGACTAGTGGTAGCTTTGTCATGTATGGTTTAGTCCAAAGTGAAACATATGGTAATTGATGTTGTTTCAGCCTTATGCTTTTCCTAATGATAATAAATAAATCAATTACTTAATCTAATTAACAACATAAATATAAAATCTAAACTAGCCTATGGGCGATGAGTGTCCATTCCCAACTGATCGTGCTCATTTCACCAATTCATTAACATGCATGGAAACATAAATATTAACTAAGTACATAGAATATAAATTGCATTAAAAGTAAATTTAATTTAAGTCAATGTATCGCAAAGAATAAGAATCAATCTTGATCTTATTGTCATTCATGGAATGTGTCCAGGTACATTCCCACTTGAATAAGATGCTATACAACTGACTCAAATCCACACTATGGGCACTCACTAACTATTCTCTAAGATTACAGAATAAAATTGCAACAGTTAAGGTACTCTATTGACCAAATAATTGCATAAACACAATTGTGAGGGCATATTTATAAAGGAAAATAAACACTACATCGATTGGGGCCATGTCAAAGAAATAGACAATGTCAACAAGGCCTAGTTGATGGGGCCCAATAGATGCAATAGACTACATCGACAATGCCTACTCCATAGGGCCAAGTCAATGCAACAAACCATATCTCATCGAAAGGTGTCATCAATGATGATACTGATGTCAATGTGAGCATCACCAACACTTAGAAAAATTTTTTCAATTATGCTCAATTGTTGGTCCAAGACTTCTAAAGCCCCATTTGATACCTAAATAATTGTTAAATGATGTTGAGGAGTTTATGACGATAGGTGATGAGTGGCGAGGTACCCCTACACTCAACCATACGAATACGAGTGTGTACGCGCGATCCGGTCTAACTCCGCAGACTAAATGCCTTAACGCCACAAGAAACACTTGGGGTTAATCGTTCATTGTCTTCCCAGGCTTGCTTGTATGTGTCACAGTGTATGGTTAAGCAAGTCTGAGGTATGTGATTTTTTTGGTATTTTTCGGTTTATCTCCTAAGCTATGAGGGAAAGGATGGAGAAACTAACTAACTCTAGCTAATGTCCTAAGTCTAAATTAACTAGCGTCAACATCCGTTCCCACTTACTGGACATACCTTGAACTATGCAACTATGGCTACCAAACACTAATCATTGCTGGGATCACCACACGTAATGCAAGTGCTCAAAGTGGTCGTACTGAGGCACCAATTTAGCCTAAGTGTGATAAGCAGCCGATTCCTTGGCTAGCCGTACACACCCGTGGATGCTCGTAGCCAAGTCGTACTTATCACACGTTCTAGCCTAGCGATGAGTAGCCGATTCCTTAACTAGTCATACACATTGGACTACTACTAGGATTACCAAGCGTAGATCCTGGATTACGCTACTGGGTTACCAAGTAGTCACAATGCTCGTAGTCAAGTCGTACTCACGCGTTGCGACAAGCAGCCAATTCCTTGATTAGCCGTACACATCCGTAGATGCTCGTAATCAAGTCGTACTCATGCGCACTAGGAAATCAATAAATAACAACAATAATTAAAACTATGTACTGAAAGGTTTATCCAATCAAGTTCGTCTTTATTTCCGTACACAACTTGTGTTCAGGTTACAAAGTTGCTCGAATAAAGAGCCGTTCACTCTAGGACTCCTACTGCGGGCACATGGGAAAAATTCTAACTCTGGAGGGATCAAACTGCCAGAGCTTCGCTACTTCTAGCCAGGATTGGGAAATGAGGGGAGTGCCACCTCTTATTTATAGATATGGCGGCGAACCGCGATATCGTGTATGCGATATCGTAGGGAAAGACGCGATATCGCATATGCGATATCACATGGGATGCGATATTGCGGCGGCCGCGATATCGCGTACGCGATATCACGGCACAGTGCATGTCGCATCTCATCATACCCCCATGACTGAATGAAAACTCATCCTCGAGTTCCTTACAATGATATCAGGTAGGTATGGGATTATTGAGGGGAAATGGAACTAATGGACTGACATGTGAACGGGTCTTTATTACAAGACTTGACACAACTAGTGTTCATGACAACAAAGGTGAACACCTTATTATAATGACATCAGGCCATAATTGGCAGCTGAGAGAAAAGAGGAGAGAGAACCGAAGAGAAGGAGAGAGAAGAGTCTTGATGCTGCCAATGCCTAGATTGTGCCTTCTGTTGTCCACCCGTAAGCGCATTATCCATTCTACTCCTTGCATGGCTGCTTCAGCGCTGCTCCATTCCAAGTGTTGCTCCAGATCCATTCCGTTGTTGTATGATTGTCATCTGCACACACAACACAATCATATATTAGCAAGGGTAATTGAATCATTAAGTAAATAATACCTTGCTTCGGTTTAGGTTCATTGGCTAGGTTGTGGTATGGCTGATATGGATCTGGGAAAATGTAGATGATGACTACCGAAGGTGTAGGGGTTAAGAAGAAAAATGAAAAAATCCGGGGCATAGGAGAAAAATTAAAAAAGCAGGCCCTGTATCCCCATGACTAATCGCAAACCTCCGGTAGCGTTAGAATGAAGGAAGAAAAGGAGTAAGAAAGATAGGTGAAAAGGGACAACTATGGCATCAGTGAAATGGATGTCAAGATGGAAATGAACAAAAATAAAATTAATTGCAAAAAAAAGTTAAGGAAAAGAAGTTAACTAATGTTCCAAATAGGAGTGTCAATGGGTCCTCCCCAAAGCAGGCTCATGCCCTTAATGCCCTGACAGTCCCACATTCAAGGAGTCCGTAGGCTCAGGGAATGTCCTTTGGAATAAGAGTTAAAGTCTTAACCGGAAGAATTTACCAAAATGAAAACAATGCATCATCCAAAGTATATACACTAATGATACAACCGGCAATGAGGTGAACAATGGAGAGAAGGATGGAAAGAAGAGAAGTGAAATGGAACCCCAAGAACAAGGTGGTGTACAGTCCCTTGTGTGTGAGATGATTAATGTGACTTGGCAAGTCTCATTCCAACTCCGGGTCAAACCAACCACATCCAGTGACTTTGCAACAATGCATTTGGCTAAATCATCCACTTGGAAAATAAGGATGCATCTTCAAAGAGCCACCACCATTCCAACGAATTAAAGGAGAGAATGGGAACCGAGAAGGGCCTTAGTTAGAGGGAACACTTTGGTTCTTTAACCAGTGCTTGCAGCCCAATTTTTATTTCATCTAAGGGGTGTGCTTTGAATCCTCACTTTTGTTTTTTTTTTTTGTGTTTTGTGTTTTTATGTGTGGGGACCACACCATGCAAAGACTTCTTTATTTTTATTGTCTCAACTTCCGAGGAATGGGTAACATCGGAACGGTAAGAAAAATCAAGAAGAAAACAACCAAGCACCCAAGTGAATGACCAACACAAAAGCATCAAGTTCCCTTGAAGCCACACCCATTGCTATCCTTGAGTCCTTTCTTAGTTTGAGAAATGCCCAGTCACCAATTTGTTAAAGTTCTTATTAGACAGGGAGCTGTACATTTCCAAGCCAAGGGAAACCGTAGACTTGATGGATGGATGGATGAAGTGATCTCATTTCCTATCATATCAAAAGGAACATACCTTAGTATCAACAATGTAACTTAAAGGTAAAAACCAAACATTAGCAATTAATGAAAAACAGTTCATCCCATCGGCCTGAAGACTTATTGGGTGATGAACTTACATGATGGATGACACACACACACACACACACAAAATAGAAAAGTATAACGATGGTGTAAAACAAAAACATCAAAAGTTAAAGAAAGTTGTAAAACAAAAATGTGAAAAAAAAATCGAAAAAGAACTGAGGGCCCCATATGGTTAGCATAGGTGGCCATCTCCCCCATGACTGAATTGGAAGGGAGAGATCCGAAATAGTGAGCATGGTTAACCGCTAGTAGAAGCGCGACTGGCACTGGCTGGTGCAGATTCACGGAAGGGTTTTGTTTATTGTACATTAACCGATAACCTTTTATCTAGGCTATCAGGCTTATATATCATCATGGCTCCGGAGGAAAAGGTAGTATGAATAATGTAAGGTCCTTCCCACAAGGTCTGAAACTTCGTACATTGGGGTACATGCGTGGGGTTCCAGTAAAGAACCTTATCTCCTGGTTTATATCTAAGCCTTCGGATCCTTAAATCATGTTGTTGTTTACTGTGTGCTTTGTGTAACTCATTTAACGACAGTGCAACTAATCGATTCTCATTTAACACATTTAGAGTTGCCAGTCGTTGTTTTTGTGCTACGTCAAGATCCAGGTGAAGCTCGCAAGCCATGGATAGTGTACGAAGTTCACTCTGTATAGGCATTTTTGGAAGTTTCTCGTATACTAGCTCATAGGGAGAATATCCTGTAGGGAGTTTCTTGGTGGAACGGTATGCCCAAAGAGTGTCATTCAACTTCGTGTTCTAGTCTCACCTAAATTTGCTAATTGTTCGTGTTAATATTCTGGTAATCTCCCTATTAGTAACTTCAGCTTTTCCATTAGCTTGGGGATGGTAAGGTGTGATCATTTTATGCTCAACCCCTAAGCGTTGCATCAATTTTCTAAAGGTTGCGCCTGTAAAATGCGTTTCATTGTCAGAAATAAGTGCACGTGGCACACCAAACCTGTTAATGATTTGTTGCTGTACAAATCGGGCAGCTGTAGACGATGTGCAATCTGTTACAGCAGCTGCTTCAACCCATTTGGTTAAGTAATCAATAGCAAAAATTATATATGCTTTCCCGTTGGACATTGGTGTAATCGGTCCCATGAAATCAATCCCTCAAATTTCAAAGGGTTCCAGAGGTTGAATCCATTGTTGTGGATCCTCCATCCTAGTAGTCATTCCCCCATCACGTTGGTAGCACTCGCAGGATTGAGCAAAATGATGGGCATCCTGAAATAGCGTTGGCCAATAATATCCTGCAAGCAGAATTTTAGTGGTCGTTCATCTCCCAGCATAATGACCCCCACAAGGGCCGTCATGAGCATCCTGGAGAACTTTTAGTTGATCTTGATCGAGAACACACCATCGAACTAGGCCATCAGAGCAGACTTTATAGAGTTGTCCCCCAATTTCCATGAAGTGTTTGATGTTGTGAAGAAACTGTTGTTTCTTCCTAAAGTCTAATTTCTATGGCATTTGTTGGGAAGTAAGATAAGTGAGAATGCTGCTATACCAATTTACGTCCGTGGGTTGATTATTTATCACACCAGCAAAGAGGGTTTCATTAGGAAAATGGTCAAATACTGTGTATTCGTCCTCTTTTTTGTCCCATCGTAATCGAGATAGGTGATCGGCGACAACGTTCTCGGTGCCCTTGTGATCTACAATAGTTAAATAGAACTCCTGAAGAATCACCAACGAACGTATGATACGTGGGCTAACCATTGGCTTATTCATAAGGAACCTAATTGCACTATGATCTGTGTGGATATATACCTTGTAACCCAATACATAGTGCCTAAACTTATCCAGTGCAAACACAACAACCATTAATTCTTTTTCTGTAGTTGTGTAGTTAAGTTGTGCACCAGTAATACTTTTACTGGCACAATGGATGTAATAAGGTTATTTTTGTTCATCTAATTATGTCAGTACAGCTCCTAAAGCATAATTGGATGCATCGGTCATGATATGAAATGGTCTGGACCAGTCGGGTGCTTGTAGAATGGGAGTTTCCACAAGCCTCTGTTTGAGAGCTTGGAATGCTTATTCACACTCCCTAGTCCATTCAAATGGTGTATCTTTCTTTGTTAATTATACCAACGGTTTGGCGACTTTTGAAAAGTTCGCAATAAACCTCCTATAGTAGCCAGTGTGTCCAAGGAATGACCTCACGTCTTTAATGGTTTCTGGTTGTCGGGTAATTCCTTGGATGACTTTAATTTTTTCTGGGTCAACTTCGATTCCTGATTGTGAAATTTTGTGCCCCAACACGATGCCCTCTTGAACCATCAAATGGCTCTTTTGCCAGTTGAGCTTAAGGTTGGTTTCAACACATCATTTCAATACTTGCTCTAACCGGTTGAGGGCTTGATCAAAGCTCGTTCCATAGGTGGAGAAGTCATCCATGAAGACTTCTACTCCATTGCCTATTTGTTGTTGAAAAATACTTAGAACTAAGCGTTGGAACGTGGCAGGTGCATTACACAAGCCAAAAGGCATTTGTTTGTATGCAAATGTCCCCCAAGGACTAGTGAATGTTGTTTTGGCTTAGTCTTCTGGAGCAATGCGTATTTGGTTATACCCGCTATATCCATCTAGAAAACTATAATAGCGATGCCCTACTATAGTGTCTAAGACTTGGTCCACAAATGGCAATGGGAAGTGGTCTTTGAATGTTGCCATATTTAATAGCCTAAAATCTATACATACCCTCCATTTACCTCCCTTTTTCGGTATGATGACAAGAGGGCTAACCCATTCGCTGTCAGTAATAGGGTAAATGAACCCGGCCTTGACGAGTTGTTCTAGTTTCTTCTTAACAATTTGTTTTAGTTTTGGGTTCAATCATCTCTAGGGTTGTTTGCGAGGTTTCATAGAAGGTTCTTTATAAATTCTATGTTGGCATATCCGAGGATCTATTCCAGTTAGTTCAGGATACGACCAGGCAAAGGTGGCTGACCACTTGTTTATCACCTTTAGCAAACTTTCTTTTTGCGTGGACACGAGCTTTGCGTTGATGATCACCGGTTTTCCATTTTTAAGGGTCACGTATTCCAAACCGGTGGGTAATGGTTTTAACTCTAGGGGCTCTTGTTTAAACTCCTCAGGAATCTCCAACTCCCCCCAATTAATATTTTCAGAGTTAAGGGCTGGAAGTTGGCAGCGAACTTGCTCCAATAGGTCTGCGCTTTTAAGGTAAGCACTAGTTATTCCCTCAGCTAGTTCCATGCAGGTAGTTGGTTTGCTATCATTATCAACTATCAGCCACTGGATGTCTTCTCGTTGTGTGGCTTTTGTATATAGGCACTTTTGTATATTAATGTCCTGTGCACACCGGTTGCATGTAGGCAATGTTAAACTTCATATTACCCATGATTTCTGCATGCAATGACACCCTGTGTCACTATATACGATGCATGAAACTCTTTTCCTCTCAATTTTCCCAAATGTATTTATCTTGGATATTTCTAGGGAAAGGTTACGAATTCCTAAGCGGGCATCGATTGTATTTAGCCAGGCCCTTCCCATGATAATTGGGAAATCCCCTTTGTCATTATTTATTTCAATTACTAGGAAATCCGCTGGATATGACCACCCACCGACAGTTGTGACGATGTCTTCAACTTGTCCCAGAGGAACAGTGATGGAATGGTCAGCCAGTTCAAGGGAAACGTTGCTCTTCTTGAGTGGAGGCAGGTTCCATGTCTTATACAATTTTTGTGAGATTAAGTTAACACCGGAACCTGAATCGAGAAGAGCCTTATGGGGTTCATTCCCGACGACTTGAAGGTAAACTAAGGGGACTCCTGGATCTGATAATTTCTTTGGAAGGTGGCCAACTTTGATCCAGTCAGTTACTGTATGCGTTAACATAACTGTGTGCATTGGACGTGATTTCGTTGCTGGAAGATTTCCCGAAACTGCGTTAGGTGTGGAGGTGTTAGGAGGCTCAACTGCTTGTGAAGGTGAGGGCTTAGTTGGATTGTTGGTCCTAAGGAACGGTCTTTTTGGTGAACGATTGTTAGTACCAACTGAGGTTGAAGGTTTAGGGGCCCTCGCGGTATTGGGTTGTCGTAGCTGAGTGGGATTTACTCTAGGCTTTGTTGGGGCAGTGGATGGTGCAGCTGTAGGTGCAAGAGATGCGGATGAACTTGGAGGATGTTGTGGGTATGGGACATTCCCCGAAGGAGGGGGAGTCTGAAAATATTCCTGAACTTGGTAGTAACATGGAGGTTTTATGTGACCCGTGAAGTTACCTGGAGGAACTGGCTGCTGTACATAATATCGATGAGAATCAGATTGCCGGTAAGGGTATTGCTATTTTGGCAATGGCATCCCCCATGACTGTGGGTATTGTCATTACTGATGTTGTCCAACGGGCTGTGGAGGCATTCCACTTGGATAATATGTTAGTGGTTGGTGGAACTGCCTTGGGTTACCTTGTGGATAAGGTAACCTTCGGAGTGTTTGCCGTTGGTTAAGTCTTGGATTTAATGCATACACCCCAGACTCCTGCAGATGTGAGATAATAGGACAACATCCCTTAGGATGGTCATAGTAGCAGACCTCACATCCACTATCATTGTCTGAATCAGAGGTTATAGCCACATCAGAGTTAGTGATTTTTCCCTTACCCTTGTTATGTGCAGGGCTTAAATCTCTCCACTTTTTCTTTCCTTTGTCACTACTTTGCTCAACCTTAGACTCTTCTACAATTTTCAAGACTGTTTCTATTCATGAGTCTAAGGAATCCCACATTTGGTCTACCTTAGCCGATACCTCGGTTGTTAACTTTTGGATCGGAACGGTTTTCCAATTCACCAACTCTTCGAGTGGTGACTCATCCTCCTCATCACAGAATTTCACTCCCTTCTTGCGAAGGGAGGGATCGCGGTTGTATTCTTCCGCACTTTCTCTCTTCCGTAGCTCACCCTCTTCTTGTGCTACTTGTTCCAACAAGCTTTCAACTTCATGGGCTCTTAGTTGGGAGAGTCTCCCTTGGGCGTAAGTCCCAAGAGTTCTTCTCGTTTCATTTCTTAGCCCATCCACGATGTGGCGAAGTTGATCCCGCTTGGCGTACCCATGGCTCGGGCAACGATGTAGTAGTGTATAGTAACGGGCCATGGTAGCATCCAAGGGTTCATGAGTACCTTGTTTCCAGCCTTGGATTTGCTTACACAAATTGGACACTCTGGAGTACGTCTGATATTTGTTGTTGAACAATTCAAGCATCGTACTCCACCTCCTGATGGTTTCCGGTTCGAAGGACCGGTACCAGCTCTCTGCTTCTTTGGTGAGTGTCCTTGGGAACAACTTAAGCTTCTGCCACTCACTATTAATGTTCTGCAAAGCACATGCATCATGAGATGCCTGCAAATGATTTTGCGGATCAGCATTGTATCCCCCTTCAAACCGTGGGATATTGTTCATGTCTAATCGCTTGATCCGAATGTCCTTTAAATGCCTTGTGGGAATCCTAAATGCCTCTGTTATGTCAAGCATACTTTGGGTTGCGAGTAGGGGTTCGTCATGATCGTCTCTTTCATGATGTCTATGATGTCTTCGTGGTGGTTCCCTACTCTCCCTATGTCCTTGCCCTTGTCCTAACTCCTCTCGACCTTCCTGTCGAGGCATTTCATCTTCCTTTTTACTTTTACTCTCTCTGTTATGCTCACAATGGTTGCGCCTAGATGTGGAAGGAGAGTGTGAATGGTGAGATGAAGGAGAAGAAGAAGGGGATCCATTACCATGGCGATGTTTCTTACCTTCTCTTCGGCTGCTTCAGCCCCGATCATTGTAACGATCTAAGTGTCCGTCCTTAGTGTGAGTAGTTGTTCCTACCGTGAATAGTTGGTGCTCACGATGAACAGAGCCTGTAGCATGTACAGTTGATCAAAGGCCCTGATGTTTAACCTCTTCACCAGAGTGAGGAGGAGGAACATCATTTTCTAAGAAACCCATTGTGAGGGGTTCCTCGTATCCTATTTCACTAATGACGTGGGGGACCTTGCCCTTCAATAATGAATGTTGGCTCTCCTGCCTTGCATCCCGAATATGTTGGGCATTTGTGGGATGATAATCCATTATGTCATAATCATCCAGAACGTATTCCGCAATCAGTTCTTGCATGCCAGTCTGTGCTAAGGCACGGAAAAGCATGGTAGCGGCAGATCTATCTCGGGGTAACACGATGTTACCTTGCAGATCTCTCCATCGCAATTGTTCATCTTGATGAAAAATAAAAGTAAAGTCAGGGACATACTCATCAGGATGAGTATATGTGACCTNATGAGCACCAACTATTCACGGTAGGAACAACTACTCACACTAAGGACGGACACTTAGATCGTTACAATGATCGGGGCTGAAGCAGCCGAAGAGAAGGTAAGNCCATTAATTATGTTCTTAATTAACTGATTAACCCTAAGGTTCATTTAAAGCTCACAACGATGTGAGTGATATCCCTTATGTTCAATTGGTGTAAAAAAAACACTTAGTCCCCGGCAATAGCGCCAATGATGAGTGGCGAGGTACCCCTACACTCAACCATACGAATACGAGCATGTACGTGCGATCCGATCAAACTCCACAGACTAAATGCCTTAACGCCACAAGAAACACTTGGGGTTAATCGTTCGTTGTCTTCCCAGGCTTGCTTGTATGTGTCACGGTGTATGGTTAGGCAAGTCTGAGGTATGTGGTTTTTCTGGTATTTTTCGGTTTATCTCCTAAGCTATGAGGGAAAGGGTGAAGAAACTAACTAACTCTAGCTAATGTCCTAAGTCTAAATTAACTAGCGTCAGCATCCATTCCCACTTACCGGATACACCCTGAACTATGCAACTGTGGCTACCAAACGCTAATCGTTGCTGGGATCACCACACGTAACGCAAGTGCTCGAAGTGGTCGTACTGAGGCACCAATTTATCCTAAGTGTGATAAGTAGCCGATTCCTTGATTAGCCGTACACATCCATAGATGCTCGTAATCAAGTCGTACTCATGTGCACTAGGAAAGCAATAAATAACAACATTAATTAAAACCATGTACTGCAAGGTTTATCCAATCAAGTTCGTCTTTATTTCCGTACACAACTTGTGTTCAGGTTACAAAGTTGCTTGAATAAAGAACCGTTTACTCTAGGACTCCTACTGCGGGCACATGGGAAAAATTGTAACTCTGGAGGGATCAAACTGCCAGAGCTTCGCTACTTCTAGCCAGGATTGGGAAATGAGGCGAGTGCCGCCTCTTATTTATAGATATGGAGGCGGACCGCGATATCGCGTACGTGATATCGCAGGGAAAGAAGCGATATCGCGGCACAGTGCATGTTGCGTCTCATCAATAGGGGATGAGGTAAAATGCGAATTTGAAAGGTGATGAATGGAAAAATGTTGGTTTCACATGTAGTCAAATTTTTATAATTTGGATTGTGACAACTAAAAACATCAATGGCTAGAACACCAAGGGGTCCATAGGTACACAGTGTGACCCTACATCTATGTGAGGACCTGCTAGAGGTGGAGATAGGATGCCTTGAATAGTCTTGTCGATTGAACAGGGGCTTATCAAATGCAACCAGGGTGCAACATAGTTAGCAATGATGATAATGCAAAATGATGCTAAGTGTCACGTGATGTCAACAAGGGTGAGCGTAGTTAAAGATTTCAGTGAAAATGAAGGTTCCAACGTGCAAGGATCATCACCCAAGTGTAGTTATGCTGTCATAGCTATGAGGATGTCTAGCTATCAAGACTAACATTTTTTCATAATTCTTGTGCCTACTGGGTTGGCTGCTATAGTGTGCAGTGGGCTACAATGGCTTCTTATGTCCTGTGATGAGCTACATTGGTATGCAAATTTACCTTTCTCTAGTTCACTAGTGCGCCTTTGGTTTATTTATGTTTTGATTTTTTCCATCTTTGAATTTGTTAACTTGCCCGATTCTCAAATTTTTCAACCCCAAAAATGTAGAGGGCTGGGGTATTTATAGGGCTAGGTTTCACAAAAAATGTAGGATGGCTACCACATGGCAAAGGGAACAATTGGAACAATGCTATCACCCAACTATGCTCTACATTGAAGCTAGTGGTGTTATGCTCTACTAGACTCTGTGAGACTACAAGACTATGACTATGCTATTAACTACATGTTTGTGTGCTAAGAGGACCTTAATGTACTTGAAAAAATGCAGCTTTGGAGACTATGCTTTGAGACTACACTATCCATTGTCTTGCATGGGGTCAAGCGTAGTTATAATTTAGGAGACAAAAGGGAATACAACAAAGATGCATTTTGCTAACTACACTTGTGAAAGGTGAGTTGAAACTAAGTTAAATGTTGATGCTATGTTGTGGAGGTCTTTGGAGGCTGTTCTAGCTAACTACACTTGACTATGCTCCAAACTGGGGGAAAGCATAGTCCCACACTTAGAAACAATTTTGCAAAAAATGGTTGTGTGCTGATTATGCTCTCCACGAGTGGTAAACTAAACTCCTGACTAGGGATGAGTGTAGTCCCAACACTTGTCTAAATTTTCAGAGACTGGCTTTTGGTTGACTATGCTTAACTACACTCTAAGCTAGTGGAGAGTGTAGTCTCAACAATTAGAAAATCTACAAAAATTGAGCCTTTATGCTAACTATGCTTGACTATGCTCTAGGATAGTGGAGAGCATAGTCTTAGTAGTTTGAAAATTCTATAGCTTCTAGCTTCACAATGAAACTTGGGAAAAATTTCAAAACTGGCTTTTTTGTTGACTATGCTCTCAACTAGGTTAACTATGCTCTAGGGAAATGGAGAGTGTAGTCCTAGCACTTAGAAAAATTTGTAGAAAGTGGCCTCATGTTGACAAATTCGCAATCAATATACTATAGTGAAAATTTGGTGGTGTTTCATTAGTCACTTTTGTTGATGGCTAGAGAAGTGGCCTAGAGACATCAACAAAGAATAACAAAACACCATAGTAGGCCTAGCACCAACATTACTCTTCGGTACCTGATTGAACATTGTTGCACCATGCTCAAGAGTGATGTGGATAGTAATATGTTGGGATTAAAAAGTGTAGGTAATGTGCTGAGGATAAGAGACGAGATAAGGTGTAAAAAAGATGTCATGATGTAGGACACAAAGTCAGCATGACTGATGATGAACATGGTACTAGAGTGGCTTACCTACGAAAATGTTGACCTCATTGGAGTGCTCATGAGAGAGTTAGTGTGGATTCATAGCTAGAATAGTTGTGAAATTGTAGCATTGTTGATTTGCTTGGGGACATGATTTTTTCCCTTTTTTATCTTTTTATTTTTTACTTTTTTATTACGAGGTAGGGATGTGCACTCTTGAGAGGTTTAGCTAATCTAATCATGCACATTAGAATGATGTGGTGACTTGTTGCTGTGATGAGATGTGTCTTTGCACGATGACTTGGGACTTCATCTTGCAAACACAACTCTGACAAGACAAGAAAAACACATAATACATAATGCAAATAAAATGTTAAGGGAAATGATGTTATGAGTGCTCCAAAGATTGTGCCAGTTGCAATTGTTCAAATAGCTAGTAAAATGCCTAGAGACAATGATGCTGCAAGTGCTTCAAAGACCAAATTGATGGCAAGAGCTCCAAAAGCTAGTAAAATGGTGAGGGGCCAAGATGCTACAAGTGCTCCCAAGGCTAAGTCGATTGTAGGTGCTCCATTCTAGGACTACAGTATCCTTGCCCACGTGGTGTAGAAAAAAGTAGGGTGGAGGGAGGGGAGTTAGAGTTATACTCACTCGCTTGCAGAATTATGCATGGCTAATTGTGAATCCAATTTAAGGTCTTCATAGATCACTATATGCTAGTTTATTATTGTAGCAAACTACTATGTGCTAGTTTATAGTCATGGTGGACATGTTATACCAGTTTATCATCATGGGGGACTGCTGTATTAGTTTAGCATTATACAGGAAAAATGTTGCATTAGTTTAGTGTCATGGTAGACGTGTGTTATGCCAATTTAGTGACATAGTGGATGAATGCTTTGTCATTTTAACATCATTATGAACAAGCTACTGTGCCAGGTTAACATTGTGGTGGACAAATGTTGTGCTAGTTTAACATCATAGTAGATGAGCTGTTGTGAGTGTCAGTTTAAAGTCATAGCAAATGACTGCTCCACTAGTTTAGCATCATAGTTGACATGCTATGCTATTTTAGCATCATAGTAGACAAGCTTTTGTGCCAAGTTCAAGTCATGACCTAAGGACAAGTTGTGCCAGTTTAGCATCATGGTAAATGAAAGGTTTAGGTGCTAGTTTAACATTGTAGCAAATGAATTTTGTGCTAACTTAATGTCATAGCAAACGATTGCTTACCTCGTTTCATTGATGTGTCATGTTGCATGCTAGGCGTAGTATAGATTCAAGTACAAATGGTTCACTGGATTGGCAAACTCATTTCCACCCTAATCAACAAGCTTGAATACTCCATTGTAATAGGCCTTGGTGACCAAGAAAGGCCCTTCCCATTTAGTTGAGAATTTATCCATAGGTTTGTGAACAGCCTTGAGGACTAGATCCCCTTTCTTGATCAGGCATTGATGTTGGTTGTGAAAATTATTTTGCCATTACTTTTCTTAATACAATTTGATGTGATAAAGCATCTGTATGTGCTCCTCATCTATTGAGTCAAGGTCTATGATTCTCAACTTGTTATTCTGAGCTTTTTCAATGACGTTTGAGAGGATCACTTAGAGTAACTAAACCTACAATTCAAGCAAAAAATTGATTTAGACCCATAAACAAGATAGTAAGGCATCATACTTTTTGTTCAACATGTTGTGTTGTGTAGTAGGCCCATAGTGCATAGACTAGTTGCTCATGCCATCATCATTTGCTATTGTTTAGCATCTTCTTTAAAAGGTTGATGATGAATTTGTTAGTGTCCTCCACTTGGCCATTCACCTAAGGGTAGTACAATGATAAAAAGGAATGTTTGATGCCAAAGAGCTCACAAAAGGCTTTAGTTTTGATATTGCTAAATTATGGCACATTGTTTGTGACAATGGTCATGGATAAGCCAAAACAAGTCACTTTGTTATCAAGCACAAATTTAAAAACTTGTTATGATGTTATCTTCCTAAGGGAAATAACCTCAACACACTTGGTGAAATACTCAATTATAGTTATTATGAAGCTATTCCCTATAGAGGACGTAGGCATTATGGATCTGATGATGTCCAAGCCCCAACATTGAAATGAACATGTGATTGGCATTATGTGCAATTTAGTCAATGGCACATGCATTAGGTTGTCATGCCATTGGTATATGTCACATGTTTTGACCTTCAAGACACAATCTCACTCCATGTAAAGAAAATAATAGCCTAATCATTTGATTTTCACTACCATTGCCTTGGGTGCTATGTAACCTCCATATAATCATTTGTGGACTTATTCAAAAATTATTTTTGCTCTGCCATTACTTACTTAAATTACCAGTATTCCATCATAGGATTTGCAATCTAATGTGTTATCATCCATGATGACGTATTACCACAAGCAATTGCATGTTGCATCTTTTTTAGTGGAAGTTAAATGTTGTGGAGGCTTACCCTATAGAAGGTATATCTTGATGTCATCGTACCACTCTCTTGCATGGGTTGTGCTTACTGTGGCTATGGATGCAACATCAAAGATTTATATGATAGGCATAGTGCAATCTACCACCAAGGTGGGAAATGCATAGAACATGTTAGGTGCAATGCTAAGGGCTAATGTTGCTAGTGCATTAACTATGGGATTTTCATTCTGGGGAATATGTTGGACATTAGTAGTTGCAAAGTTTTGAAGCAAGTGCTTTGCTAGGTCATAGTAAGGTTGTAAATTTTGGGCCTTATAAGTGTAACCTCTATCACCTGATTGATCACTAATTACGAGTTGCCTCGAATCACAATGTGTTGGATCCCTCGATCACATGCTGCAAGGATACCTCAGAGAAGATCTTCATACTTTTCCATGTCATTAGTATAAGGGAATGTAAAATGATATCAAAGGGTCAGATCTCCCTAAAGGGAAATGTAATAATGGCAACAACACTACCCCCTTGATAGGTTAAAACTCCATAGAAATGTAGGAGTGGCTCATAGTTATTAGGCACTTGACTAATGCTACTGACATGCTCATCTGGGAATTCCAAGTCTATGGTTTTTTGATTCTTTACGGATGAAGCCATTAGTTATATGGCTATAGCTGAACCATTTGTTAAGGATTGTGCAACATAGTGTAGCTCAAACTCCGTTGTTATTACTTTCCATTGCACAATGCAACTACTTTCATAGATGTTCGTTGTGATTACTCAGAGTATGTTGGTTTTGCAACTGATATTAACTTGATTGTGGAAAATGTAATGCCTTCACTTCTTCAATGAGAAGACCAAGGTGAGGTAATGCTTTTTCACATTGTTATATTTTGCTTCATGGGCTACTAACACATGGCTCAAGTAGTAAAGCAGGACCTCTGTACCATCATCTTACTTTTGGGGAAGTAGAGAAGTGATGGACGTGTCAAAAGTGGTAAGGTAGATGTAAAAAGGTTTATCCCCTTGTAGAGGGTGAACTGTAGGTAGTTGTGCCAACTCTTGCTTAGGTTGTCAAATGCTTTTGGGCATTGAGGTATACACTTGAAGTGGGCTCCTTTCTTGAGTAGATGTTGCATTGGCTATAACTTATTGATTAACTAGGGGATAAACCTACATATGAACTCTAATCTACCTTGCAACCCTCATAGCTCCTTAATATTGGCCAAGGATGTTAAGTTCATTATGGCCTTAACCTTGTTGGGGTCTATGTGTATTCCTCCTTCAAATACTATAAAATCAAGCATTTGACTTGTTGTAATGTTGAAAACACACTTCTTGGGGTTTAACCTAAGATCATGTTTCAAGCAACATTTAAGTACCAAGTCTAGATCATTTGCATAGTTGTTGATCACTTTGGACTGAACCATGATGTCATCAACATAGTCATTGAGAAAGCTTATCATGTAATCACTAAATATATATGTCATTACGTGCATTTTTGAGTCTAAAAGCCATCATGGTATAGCAAAACGTACCCCAAGGGGCCATGAAGGTTATGCTAAGTTGGTGCTCAAGGTTGATCCTAATCTAATTGTAGCTTGAGAACCCATCCACAAAGGATAATAAGGTGTGCCCAACTAAGGTATCAATCAATTGATCAATACTAGGCTATAGGAAGTCATCTTTGCCAGTCATCTTCTTTAGATCCTAGAAGTTTATGCAAATGCTTATACTTCCATTTCTTAGGTACAACTACAATTTTGGAGACCCAATTTGCATAGTCAACAACCTAGATGAAACTAGCTGTGTAAAGCTTGGTGATTTCATCATGGATGGCCAACGCCACCTCAAGTCTAACCTTGTGTGCTTTCTATTTGATTAGTTTAATGCAGGGATCAAGAATGATATTATGCTAGACTAGCCAAGGATCCAAGCCCAACATATCCTCGTATGACCATGCAAATGCCTTGATGCTATTGTTAAGCACCTTAGCAATGTTTTGGGCATACCAGGGCTTTAGCGAGAAACTTAGTTTTATCATTCATGACTTGTTGTTAGATATAGCCATAGGGATCTCAGCAAGAGGATCCTCTATGACGTTCCTAACCTTTAGATCAAGAGCCTTGACTAGATGGTCAGGCCTGTCTAGTGGCATCTCTATGAATGTTATGTATTTAGCATAGGTTGTAGGCTCAATGTCTAGGCAATGTGGGTCAATGCATCACTTAATATTGCCATGAGGTCCCATGAAAACTAGAGGTTAGAAAATTTTCTTCATAGCCATGTCATATTCTTGTAAAAATGAAATAGAAAAATGTCAAGCAACACCTATTTTAACAAAGAAAATATGTGCAAATGAAGAAAAAGCAATGTGATGAAATTTTCCTAAGTATGCATGCAAGCTATCAAGGAAGGTAAGCATGTTTGTGCTAATTTTAGACCTCGACAAGTCATGTGCATGCCAGTTTTAAGTCTTAGTGGACCATGTATGCACTAGTCGTGTCATTCAAGGGAAGGTTGGCCATGCTTAGGAATTGGAATTGACTTGGGCATTCATTGGGTAGCAAGAAATTAAAAATTTTGGCTAAGTATGAATGACTATGTTCTCCATTGAGAATAGCAGTGTGGAGTATAGTCTTGGATTGGTGAGTCACTAAATGACCCCGAGAAGGTATATAGGTGTGTTTTACTATAGGTAATTTGTCATTTTCTTTCTTTCAAACATGACATCTGAAGTGTAGTCTTGCCATTGTTGTTGTCCATTACTAGTGGAGAGCGTAGTGGGTACAATGATGAGCCAAAGTGGATAGTTTCACTTAGGATTAGCAAACGTCAATAGAGGGAACAAGCACTGGGCTACCTACCATAGACATGTGTAGAGGAGAGGAGGCATTCGACATCAACTAGGTACACTGACTAGACTCTCACCTTTACTAATTTTTTATCTCATTTTTAAATTAGAAAGGGTTTGGATGAGTACTCATGTGTTGCATGCTACCATGGTGATGACTGCCACTACCACACACCATTTCAGCATAGCACTACTAGGGATAGTTTGATAGTGATGGGTTTATTTTTTCCTTTGACATGCGTCATGGGGTTTTTTTGCGTGGGTCATGGGGAGGCCACAAGCTGCATATTGTGGTGTAGTGATGGTAGAATGACAACTATTACATAGTGCAATGCAGGCACAAGGGTCGCACACAAGTTTGCAGGGCTCTAGAAGTTTGATAATAGTGGGGGTTTTTGACATGCACATGCTAAGGTTATGGTCATGGCCAAAGGTGGCCTACCAAGGGGCAAGGGGCATAGAAAGGATTTGCCTTGAATTTCTTTCTTTTCTTAGAAAAAAGAATTTGCTATTTTTGTGGTGCAAGTAGGGGCAAGGCAAGGGTTAAGGTTCTTGCAGTAGCCAGGGGGTGGTTTGCTACAGGAACAAGTGGTGTGGCAAAGGTTTTTCTTGTGTTTTTTTTTTGATAAATTTTATTTTTTTTCTGTTTCAACATGGCGTAGGGTTTCAATTTCTGTTTGGGTTGTTTAAGACCACACAGGGGAGCTAGGTGTCACACTTGCACAATGCTATGCAAGTGTGGGGCTAGACACCATTAAGTGTCGTAGCCTAGCTGTAGGGTCCATGACCATGACTACATGGTATGGCTACTCTTTTTTTGTTTCATGTTTAAAAGGTCTAGGGCTATGGTTGTTGATGAGACGCGATTTACACTAGGCCGCGATATCGCGTCTTCTGCTGCGATATCGCGTACGCGATATCGCGTCCCGCCGCCATTTCTATAAATAAGAGGCGGCACTCCCCTTATTTCCCAATCCTGGCTAGTGTAGCGAAGCTCTGGCAGATTGATCACTCCAGAGTTATAATTTTTCCCCATGTGCCCGCAGTAGGAGTCCTAGAGTGAACGGCTCTTTATTCGAGCAGCTTGGCATTAAGGGCATGAGCCTGCTTTGGGGAGGACACGAACTTGTTCAGATAAACCTTGCAGCACGTGGTTTCATTTATTGCTTTATTTCCTGCTTTCCTAGTGCGTTCAAGTACGACTTGATTACGAGCGTCTACGGACGTGTACGGCTAGTCAAGGAATCGGCTGCTTGACGCAATGCATGAGTACGACTCAATTACGAGCATTGGATGCTTGGTAACCCAGTAGCGTATTCCAGGATTCTGCGCTTGGTAACTCCCGGGTCTAATGTGTACGGCTAGTTGAGGAATCGGCTGCTCATTGCTAGGCTAGATCGTGTGATAAGTACGACTTAGTTACGAGCACCCACGGGTGTGTACGGCTGGCTAAGGAATCGGCTGCTTATCACACGTAGGCTAAATAGGTGCCTCAGTACGACCACTTCGAGCACTTGCGTTACGTGTGGCGATCCCAGTAACGATTAGCGTTTGGTAAGCTGCAGTTGCATAGTTCAGGGTGTGTCCGGTAAGTGGGAACGGATGCTGACGCTAGTTAATTTAGACTTAGATCTTTAGTTAGAGTTAGCTTAGTTTCTCAACCCTTTCTCCTGGTAGCATAGAAGATAAGCCGAAAATACCAAAAAAATCACATACCTCAGACTTGCTTAACCATACACCGTGACACTTACAAGCAAGCCTGGGAAGACAACGAACGATTAACCCCAAGTGTTTCTTGTGGTGTTAAGGCATTTAGTCTGCGGAGTTCGACCGGATCGCGCGTGCACGCTCGTATTCGTATGGTTGAGTGTAGGGGTACCTCGCCACTCATCATTGGCGCCGTTGCCGGGGACTAAGTGTTTTTACGCCAATTGAACATAAGGGATATCACTCACATCGTTGTGAGCCTAAAACGAACCTTAGGGTTAATCAGTTAATTCAGAACATAAATAACGGTGAAAATTAGCACACCATTAGAAATGGCTTCTTCTCATGCAATCAACTCACCTAAGGACAATACAGGAGAAAGTCAGGATCATACGCATAACCGAAATCAACCATGTCCTCAACAATCCAAAGTCACATATACTCATCCCGATGAGTATGTGCCGGATTTTACCTTTGTTTTCCATCAAGATGAGCAACTGCGGTGGAGAGACATGCAAGGTAACATCGTGTTACCCCCAGATCGATCCGCTCCCAACATGCTTTCCCATGCTTTGGTACAGTATGGCATGCATGAGCTACTTGCTGAATACGTTTTGGATGATTATGACACAAGGGATTATCATCCCACAAATGCCCAACGTATTCGGGATGCAAGGCAGGAGAGCCAACATTCACTATTGAAGGGCAAGGTTCCCCACGTCATTAGTGAAATAGGAGAAGAGGAACCCCTCACGATGGGTTTCTTAGAAAATGATGTTCCTCCTCCTCACTCTAGTGAAGAGGTTAGGCATCAGGGCCTTAGATCAACGATACATATTCCAGGCTCTGATCCCCGTGAGCACCAGCTGTTCACGGCAGGAACAATCACTCGCACTAATGACGGACTCGTTGATCGTCACAACGATCGGGGCCGAAGCAGCCGAAGAGAAGGCAAGAAACATCACCATGGTGATGGATCCCCTTCTTCTTCCCCTTCATCACATCATTCACCCTCTCCTTCCACATCTGGGCGCAGCCACCATGAGCATAACGCGGAAAGTAAAGGTAGAAGAGATGAAATGCCTCGACAAGAAGGTCGAGAGGAGTTAGGACAAGGGCAAGGACGTAGGGAGAATAGGGAACCACAACGTAGACATCACAGACGTCATGAAAGAGATGATCATGACGAACCCCTATTCGCAACCCGAAGTATGCTTGACATTAGAGAGGCAGTTAGGATTCCCACAAGGCATTTGAAAGACAGTAGGATCAAGCGTTTGGATATAAATAATATCCCACGTTTTGAAGGGGGATACAACGCTGATCCTCAACATCACTTACAGGCATTCCACGACGCCTGTGCCTTGCAGAACATAGACAATGAGTGGCAGAAACTCAAGTTGTTCCCAAGGACACTCACTAAAGAAGCGGAAAGCTGGTACTGGTCCTTACAGCCGGAAACCATCAGGAGGTGGAGTACGATGCTCGAATT
>MNCI01015547.1:91542-136905 GCA_015680685.1 Gnetum montanum
AAAAAATAGATCTCTTAATCTACAAATGTGCATGAAACAAAAATGCACAAATCAATTTGAAAAACAGATCAAACTAACCTCTAGCCATTGATGCCATTGATGTCTTAATGTTCTGAATCTTCTTTTACACAGGCACTCTGCGGTGATGGTGTATGCAGACTGTAAGCGACTGTGAAAGGGACCTGAACTGCTACACTGCAATTGATTCCCCGTGCCTTGTTCTCCCATCAAGAAGTCAGAAGGTCCAGGAATCAGTTACCATTTATTAGAAAAATATGAGACCATTTCCAGATAACAATGAATCGGTTGGAACGGATGGATTGCAACGAAAACTGTCATGTTGCTGTCCAAAGCTATCACATTGTTAACTGAGATAAATCTTCACAACAAGTTTAGAAATCTTATCTCATCTCCAGGGAAAATTCTAAAACTATCCGACAGTAGAAACAGAAGGTGTAGTTCACCAAGGAAAATTCTAAAACTATCCGACAGTAGAAACAGAAAGTGTAGTTCGCAAATAATAAACTGCTAATTCATTGTTACAACCGTTACCTGTCTTCCAAAAAAGATGGATAGAAGCCATACAAGAATGATGGGAAAATATTTGGAAATGGGAATGATAGGAAAACATGTTTTATTACTTCCTCCAAAGAACATGAGATACACCATACAATATTTTTAACCAAACATCTTTTATAAAAGACCAATGTTAAAGGAATGAACCCTACTTACTAGAAATGATGAATATCAAATTTTTTTGGTTCTGGTTAATGGTAACCCATTTCAAAACGCTCTTTCTTCCTATCTATTCCTAATAAGTACTATAAGTTGGAGGGTTTGTATGTGTGCTAAGTAAATAACGATCTATGATAAGATTGAATAAAATGCAATACAAGAATCAAATAGATTGAGTATCTAAATAAATAGATTTTCTTTTCTATCTCATCAAAATAATTTCATTTGTTTTCATTTTATCCATTTTTAATGTTGTACTTGTACCTTTACTATCTCTAATTCACAAAATTTGATGCAAAACTCCTTGACATCTTTCTCATCCTACATTAGGATTTTAAACTTCATGATCGTCTCTTGCCTCTACCAAGACTATTCAAATTTTCTTCTCAACCTATGTTTCATTAGATTTGAATCCCTGATAGGTTGACCATTTCTCTTTTCATAACTTTGGAACTCCTTTTCCCACTATGTAGAAGTTATACCTTCTAATCTAGATTTAGTACACTCAATTAGTTTGGTACCTCTTCCAACTCAAGATGCTTGTCAAGTACCTTCAACCAACTTGCAAAAGCATTGGTGTCATCTACAATAGTGAAATTCTTTAGTTGCACATATGGAAGTCCAATAGCATTTTTGAATGCTCTAGTAAGCCTAGTTGTATCTTCATCATTAAGCTTATTGTGAGAAGATGTAAACATTGGTGATGGAATCCTTGGAATTCTAACATGAGGATTGAAATTCCCTTCCACTAGAATCCTTATCTAATGATTCCAACACTCCCATAGCTAGAATGTCCTTCCTTCTCATCTTCTCCCCCTCCATCAAGTTGAGAAACTTCTTCATCTCCATTCAACATGAATGCTCATCATCTCCATAAGTCTGAATATGGTTAGAATTGATATTTCAATCTACCTTGGTACTTATCTCATCTAAGTGAGCAACCATTAGTTGAATGACAAACTTCATGCTCTCCATGCCTTTGTTTAGAGCTCAAACCTGTTTCCTCTTAGATGTCATCTAAAATTAACAAAAATCCATAACCAAATTCCAAGCAAAAACCAACCTAATTCTCTAATACCAATAATGCTAGAGTAAGGTTACTCCATTTACTTTAATTCTCTAAACACCTACCTAATCCAAATATTATGAAGACATTTCAATTTACTAGAAAACATGAAAATTAATTATCTTTAGTTAATGAAAAGAAGATTACAAATCAATTATTCCACAACCCACAATAACCCACTCAATGACATTATAGAGCATGAGGCACTATAACCACACAACGATTGTCCTCAATGCAAGGTACAGCTGAATCAAATCTCTCCCACAAACACAAGACTAAGATCACACACAACATACACATTGAGAGCTATAATGGTCAAAACATGTACAATTGACCATAGAGATGCATACACACACATGCATGCAATCTATCTTCCAACTCTTAGGTGCTTAGCTTTCATATCTAGTCATCACAATCATGATCAAAAACATGAAACACACAACAATATTTATTAAATTCAAGACAAAAACCCTAAGAAAACCTTCTCTATGCTCAACTTAGAGATTCCCAATTGTTTCCATCTTGTTCTCATATTTTTTGGCTATTTCCAAACTTGGAACTAGTAACTTAAAACTTTTCCTAGCCATACGAGACATGTATAGGGTTAGAAAGATGTCTTTCTACAACATCCAACTTTCTGGGCAATGACCTTTCCCATTTGGGAGAGACATACCATCTCCCCAAAGATGTCTTCTAGTAAGATAAGATGTCTCTTCTACATTTAGGATGTCTCCTATGTATCACCAACTCTTGCCCAAGATTTCTCTCCAACTTTCCGAAACATGCAAATGACCACTTTTAGGGATAAAAAAGGGACTCGAAAGAGGTATCCCTACACCAAAAACTTATATCATGGTCAATCTACATATGTTAATATAAATTCATAAAAAATTAATATCTAGGATTGTGAGCTAGTAAACACTCTATTATCTATGGGCATATAGTTATTCATGGAGCAATGCCTAAGGATAGATGAAAAAATGAAGGTACTAAGCAAAATCCCCTATGCTAGTATTGTTGTCAATCTCATGTATGGAATGGTTTACACTAGGTTTGATGTGCATATGTACTAGGAGCAATAAGCATGTTTATGTCTAATCTTGGAAAGGAATAGTATATGGATATTAAAAGAATTCTTAGATATCTTCAAGGTACCACTAATTTTTCCATTTGTTACAAGAAAAGTTTCTTTGGATTGCATGGCTTTACGGATGTTAATTGGAAAGTTGATCTTACTTGTTAAAAATCTAAAAGTATGTTTTTTATTAGTTGGATCATCAAGAAATAAAGCTATCTTGCATTATCAATAGGTGAAGCAAGTATGCAACAACTTTTTAAGCAAGAAAAGAAGTAGTTTGGCTCCAATGATTAGTCAAATACTTTGGACAAGAAGAATATAATTCTTATAATAACTAAAGTATAATTTTCTTATCAAACAATCCTAGGTTCTATGCAAGGATAAAGCATATTGAGATTCATTACCATTTTATACTAAATCAAATTGAAAAAGGAAAGATTCCTCTCATGAAGTTTCCTACATTAGAAAGTCTAGCAAACAAGTTGACTAATGCTATTCCTATGGACAAGTTTAATTGTTGTAGAAAAGAATTTAAATTGGCAAATTGCGAAATGTTATGGCTACTTTTAGTTATAATACCTTAAAATAAACAAGTAGTAGCATTGTAATGAGTGTTGATTATTTTAATAAACCTACAAAATATTATATAACCATTATTGTAGGTATAATGCATTTTAGCCTACAAACTTACAAAATATGTAATTGATGTTGCAAGTGTATATTAAAATCAGTATAAAGTCTATGTAACAGAAAGATCTAATTTGGCCATGAATAATTATGAATTGTAACTTCATAATTAAGTGTTATCCAAATAAGTCATTGTATCCATCATATGAGTGGTTACTTAGGTGGTCATTGAATGCAAGTCATCAAGCATTAAGCTATTGAATGTATTCTCTTCTCTTATAATACTTGGTTTGATTTGAGGCCTGCTAGAAGTTAGAGCTACTTTCATATACCTTCTTCTGGTAATCTTTTGTGTATTTCTTCTAATTTATGATTGTCTCTCTATTTATGTTGCTTTTTTTATTCTAATTTTGTACTTAATTAAAGTATAAACTAATAATACATGGACCTATAAATGACTACTGTTTGCGTGGCAAAGCTCTAAATGTTAAAGAAATTAAGGAAGTTTTTGACTAATATTCTATAAAAAAAAAAACCTTTCTCATATTCTATGGTGGGAAAATCACATGACTTTAAATACATATAGTTAAAGTGTAACAATCCTTGGTACAAAATTTATATGAGAACAAACATTTCCTAAGACAAATGAAAAGAAACAAAGCTTTTCTTTTTCTTAATTAGATGTTGATTCAAGAGATGTGTAGTGATAGATAAGGTATTGTGAAATGGTTATAACTGACTAGCATCTAAGGATAAATTTGTAGTAACTATTGAAAATATGTTCATATGGATAGTGAAAGAACTAATACATTCAAAATTATATAGATGAATAATTCATACTCTGTGTGGGGAATGTTGAACATATGCTAAGCAACCTTGTTTAAAATGGTGGGTTTGAAACAACAAATTTTCACATAATGAATTTTTTGCATTTATAAACTAAAAAATTGTTAATTTACTAACAAGATCTTTAAACAGAAACCTAGTTCAATTTTAATATTGAGTAACAGATTTTTAAAAAATGTAACAAAATTTTAGTAAATTATTAATAATAATGCTTTTATCCCATATATAATAACATTACAATTAACGAATTTGAAAGATTTAACATTGTTAGCTATCTACTTGACTAGAAAAACCTTTTCACAAATAAAAATTCAATTTTTTCTGGTAAATCACTATCCTGATTTTTAAATGTAAGTACAAGATGTACAAGAGAGTCCAAGGGTATATCTCGATAAAAACATTGTACAACTTGCAATTAAGAATTGATGTCCATTTGCCTAGGAGCTAAAAGTTTCAAGACTCCATAAAAGCTACACTTATTACATGCTTTTGTCTCCATCTTGATGATAAGAAAACTCATTACTTTTTAAGCAGCCTTACCTTGGTCTCAAGTCAAGTCATTACTACCCTAAAAGTACATGATGTTACTTGCATTCAAGTTGCAAATAGACAAACCTTCCTTTGCTCCAGTCATTCACAACTTCTTCCCATTCATCAACTGCAAATGCATCTACAATGTGAAAAAAGCTTGCGAATTCAACCTTTCCAATATGGTTTTCTATCAAAGTCTCAAACATAGATTTCACAAATTTTGAGATGGTCTTGGCCAGCTGCATTTTCTGATTACCATTCTTTCCTTTCTGGAATTCCTCCAAATTGTTCATGAACTGCACTCTCATGGTGTAAAATGCCCCATTCTTGTTTACAATGTCTTTTACTTCCTCCACGGAAGGAAAGTACAATGGCAAGTTGAATGTTTCTAGCTTATCCGCTGCCAATAAATTCTGCGATTAACAAATGTTAACAGTAACTTTAGTATAAGACATCTGCAACCGTTTTCAAAATATAGTAGATTGCAGAAATAGACTTAGCATATCGGATTGGATTATTAGTTAGGTGGAACCTTAGATTTCATATCTTCAAATGCGTGATTGAATAGTCGTCTAATTGCTTCTCCCGTGCCATTCTTAAAAGGAGCCTGTGACACTCTTCCTGCAATCAGCAAAACCATTTGGCCCTTGCTAACGACTTCTTTTCCACTTGCTTGCAGGAAGGCCCGAAAATCAGACTCAAACTGCGCTGCATAAGCTTTTGCCACTTGCGGTATTGTTTGCTCACTAAAATACACGCTGTCGGGGTTCCATGCACTTTAGTTTTTGTCAATCACAAGAACAGGTACCTGCTTTGACAGATCAACCCTTTTACAGTGGCCATCCATAAAACTTCAGATGAAAAAACAAAGGAAAACAAAACTGCTAAGTTGTCACCAATCTCTCCAAAGTGTAAAACAATAAGGATTATTAAGAATTGTTGAGGTGTTTTTTTTTTTTTTAACACTAATAACCCATAGGTGGAAATAGGTTCTTGTTACTAAACTATACCTGTGAAATCCACTGAAAAGCCACAGAATGAAGACTATTGTCTGGAAAAAGTCTACCATAAAAGGACCCAGCAACCCCTGCAGTGAAAACTCTATGGGTCTTCACCAAACTGTCTTTAGATTCATCATTAGAGAGGATCCCAAAAAAGGAGATCATTGAAAAATACTAGCAACTGAGGATCAGGATTGATTCCATTTGCTATAAATCCTTTCTTGAAAGCCTTCACTATCATTTTTGCAGCAGTGATGGAGTTCTTTCCACTTGCACAACCCAAATCAGCAATATGGATTGTCTGGTACTGCTTCCCATGAATTTTGGCAGTTTGAAAAGCACTTTCTTTGATATAGCCCTTCCCAAATTCCGTAGCATGTGCCTTCATTTTGATGGTAGCTGTCATTCCCTGAGCCGTCCTTCATTTTCAACACTCTTTGACTAATGCTGCTGCTGATTCTTCTGCACCTGCAAAGCCATGGCAATTCTTACCCCGAAACCGCAACAAGCGTTCACAATAGTGACAATACTGTAGAACTCAACTTTCCAATACTAACGACTAAGCACTGCAGGTATTATAAAAGGTAGTTTGTCTATTCAAATCTCTGCAAACCTGTACATACAAGTCTGTCTTCAGCATTACTATACGTATTTCTGATGTGAAATCCCATGTGGAACTTCTTCGCCTGATAAATGAAGGAATTGGTTGACGGATGGGAAAGGTGGTCTTATAAAAATCCAATATCACGTTCAGTAGATAAGCAATATATAGCATGATAGCATTTTACCTGCACTGAAGTTACCAACAGCAGCATTATGAATACAGTGAATACACAGTGACGCACCGACAGGGTAACGTACGATAGCCAGCACTCTATTTTAGTCAGTCAAGCATGGTCAGCACTCTATTTTAGTCAGTCAAGCATGGTGATCTATGCATTTAGGTAAACAAGGCAAGAAAAATCAAACAAAATTAACTGTTTCCAACTATTTGTAAAAGTCAGAGTAACCCAGACTGGTAACCTACCACGTGACATCAAACTGTAAAATTACTTCGCAGACCACACTCTGACAATGTGGGAAGGCTTTTTGCAGAGAAGAAAACATTTTTCATAAACAGATATAATAGAAAAATTAAAAATGGGAAGGCTTTTTGCAGAGAAGAATACATTTTTCATAAACAGATATAATAGAAAAAATAAAAATTATACGGTTTTTGAATGTGTTCAAAGATTTCAAAAAGTTTTGAACCTTAATATCTTGCTGTCTCAAGCCTAAATTAAATTATTTCTTTACACTTTAAAGGTGGACACGGCAATTCAACTCATGATGCAACTGTCTCCAAGAAAAAACGAAAAAGATATTTTTGCAGCAACTCTGTCACACCACTGTGAGATTTTTTTCAAACAATTAGAAATATACCAAGTACACAATAAAAAACACATCAAGACAAAAGCTTATAACTTCAAATCAAAGACTATTCATAAGCGTGTGTCATATAATTCAATCTGTATCGAGTTCACGTGTTCTAGCGTCAGCTCGTTAAAAATAGTGCAATATCTATTTTAAAAATTCTATATTAGGGATAAAAATTCAAAATCACCTCATTGCCCGCTACCCGATAAGTCACGTCTGTATTTAGTATTTACACAACGATAATCTCTCCGTGTTATTCATTGTTTTACCAGCTAACCATGCCAATTTTCACATCATAGAGGGGTAAAAAAAACATTGTGTTTGAGAGCAGGGAATTTGCAGTCTCTTGGCTTCAAGAAAGATACTCAATGTAATGCAGATAAAAGTTAATTTCTTCTTCTAGGTACTCAGAAACAACAGAATAAACTATGATGGTAACAAACCGTTACCTGTCTTCCAAAAAAGATGGATAGAAGCCGTAAAAGAATGATGTAAAAATATTTGGAAATGGTAATGATAGGAAAACTTGTTTTATTACATCCTCCAGAGAACATGAGATACACCAGAAAATATTTTTAACAAAACCTCTTTTATAAAAGACCAATGTTAAATGAATGAACCCTAGTTACTAGAAATTAAGGATTTCAAATGTTTTGGTTCCCGATAACACATTTCAAAACGCTGTTTCTTCTGGAATTACTGTTTCACCTATCTATTCCTAATAAGTATTATAAGTCGAAGGGTTTGTATGATTGCTAAGGAAATAACAATCTAAGATAAGATTGAATAAAATGCAATACAAGAAGCAAACAGATTGAGTATCTAAATAAATAGATTTTCTTTTCTATCTCATCAAAATAATTTCATTTGTTTTCATTTTATCCATTTTTAATGTTGTACTTGTACCTTTCCTATCTCTTATTAACTTTTAGTTGTAATACTTTTAGCAAGGAAAATTCAATTTACAAGTTTCATTACAGCAGACACTGTTGATTTATGGACAGAAAAAAAAAATCCGTAAAAGAAATTCTGAAACTAATGATGCCTGATTCAGGGTTGTCTCCTTAAATTTTTTTATTCTTAATCGATTAGTTGTTTAGGCTCACAACCACATATTTGGACATGGGGATCAACTTTTTCACGTGAGTTGGAATGGAATCCTAAGATCTGGAAGGCGATTTTTTAAAAAAATAATTTCAACTTCATCTTTATAATGTCATCCGGATTTCATGCACCGGAAAACCAAATATTAAATAAATTTTGCTCATGGCTGGTGGAGGGAGCATCAAAACAAAAACGGAGGACCAACCAGTGTGATGATAATCAATAAAACGGTCGCTTCAGGCGAGGTTCACGAGGACATCGCATGATCATCAGACACAATTCCTGTTTTTATCTCTCCAACAACAAGAACTGCGATTTGCTCAGTGACACAGGAATCATGCCATTCCCTACCGAGAACTCCTTTCCGGTCCCATTGGGGTATTAATGCACCCAACTTTGTCTTGTGAATCCTGCCTGCCGATAGTTACCTTCTTCTCATCTCACGCTACATCTCTATCTATGGTAAAGAGACCATGTTGATATGGGTAGTATATTGGTGTAATTAAAACGGAATCCCCTCTCGGAAATGCTTTAATTTCAAGCTATTTTTTCTTTTTTCCCAGCAAAAAAGCGAAATGTGAATCACCCTTTTTTTTCTTTTTTAAAAATAAAACAGCCGTTAAACCAGATTTCTGAAAGCATTCGCAATTATACCCTTTTCTTCCATTTCTTCAATTGGCTTTTCTGGATGCAAATTTTTTATTTGTTTGGCAATTTTTCAATTTTTTATTTCATCTTACATTTTTCTAAAAGACAAAAAATCATGGTTAAATTTAAAATAAAATTGAACATTGGAAAGAAAGAAATTTCAGAGAATCTTGCTTTGTCACAGCACCAAAATGAGACTTTCCATTGGGATCACTTTTTAGAATGATTTAAACTGATAATTTTCAAATGGCTTTTAGTTTGCTATATAATAAGTTGCTTGGACTTTCAAAGATAAGCATAACTTCATATTATGCACAAATCCAATTTCTACAAAGCTGTACCGGGTTCACTTGGGCTTTTTCAATCATCACTTGCTCACCAAAACTGGATAACAGGTCTATTTTGGATCTATGACTGAAATTTCTCATTGAACTTCAACATACAAGAAGTTATACAACTGTACCCGGTACCCTTTTTCTCTATTGGACCAAGTAATGAACCTATGCAAGAAATTAACAGTAAACTGCAAAAAATCTAAAAATTTTTTTGTTAAATTGCTTCAGCTTGTTCAAGGATGGTTATCTTATTATCCAAAAATTAGGGAAATAATTATCGGGAAAGTAATGCTTGATTGTAGTGAGATACATCAACGTTGAATTAAGTCCAAATTTAAGTGACTGTATTTCATCTTGGGATAAAGAAGATTCTTAAGAATTTTTTAAAAACCATTTTTTAACAGATAAAGATAGTTTTAAATAAAAGCCCATGAGAATGAGCATGATAGCCGCTGTGCAAGATAGGGAATTGACGAATTTTTTGTTATGATTTTAAACTAATATTTCTATAAAAACCAAAAAATATACGACCAGAACGACGTAGAATGATTGCGTATAAAAAACAAAAGGATGCGATGAGAATGATGTAGAACGATTGCGGATATGGATCCGTCGTGGCAAGGAGAATAATATCTCATGCGCAGGCATATCTAATTGCAAACGGAGAAGCATGAGCATAAAATGCAATACACCATGAGAAGGCAACCGTAGGCACCATTCATGAGCTAATCGTTAGCCGGATTGATCGATGGAGTTGTTGGTGCATTAATACCCGATTTGGTCTGAAAAGGGTGTCGCTTGCGGGCCGTTGAAGATGAAGTGATGGTGCTGTCACTCAGACAGCGGTGATCGTCTCGACATTATCATTATGGTAAGAGTCAGAAACATTAAACACTATGGTTAAGAGTCAGAAACAGTAAACAAAGATAACAAATTAAAAGGAACGGCAACAGAGTTGTGAATAGGTACAGGCCACTGGTTAGCGTTGAGTGGTGGAGATAGAACGAGCTTGTCAGAAGGAGATTGCCGGGGCCATGTGGTCAAAGGAATTAGGAAGCACGTAGAACATTGACCACCTTTGAAATTAGCCTTTAATTTGGCCTTTCGTATTTGGTATTAAATAAATTTTAACCACACCCTGCTGTGCTGCCTGGTGGATGTAGTAAGTTGTAGTGTGTTACCCATAAATCCCTATCTTCTTCTGTGAATTCTTGGAGGAATATTGGCCCACTACTTCAAACTCAACATGTTTGTCACATCTTTCTTTGTATGCTTTACGAGTTGGGGATTGCTATTTAGACACATACTCTTTTTATTCTTCATCGTTGTTGAGACTCTTTTGCTTATGTAAATCATATTAGCAGCATATACTTGAATTAATGTTTTTTCTTGATAAAATTTTTAGCATTTCATTGTTGTTTTCCTCTTTTGCTAGGCCACAATATAATAATAGATATTCTTTTAGGTGTTCATTAAAGAGCATTTTGAAAAAAGGAGAAGAAGAAGCCATGAAACATCAACATTTAGGTCTTTGTTTCTATTTTTATAAAATTAAGTGTTAAGAACCTAACTTGAGGTCATAAACAATCTTTGACTTGATATAACCTTCACTAATTTAATGATAATGACACAATGGAACACAAATCTCCAATCGAATGTGGACTTAGCCTACTGCATGTAAAGTACGAACAACATGGGAATGATAAAAACTTAATGTTTAGATTGTAAAAAGTAGCCAAGTGTTTATTACTAGAAAGATGACTAAGTATAAAATACTAAAAAAATAGACTCTGAGAAATAGAATAAATTCTAAGTATGAAATGTGAGTAGCAAAGCATAAAATACTGAATATGAGATACTATTATATGGAGAAAAGGGTTTGGGTTCCCCTCCCAAATAAGAAAAATGCTTTATTACTTATAGAATAAATGTTCACCACCTTGGGAGGGCCAAACTAAAAGTGCTAGAGTAAAAATGTGAGTAAAGCTAATAATAACAACCTAAGTTGTGAGCAAAATATGGGTTTGGAGAGTACAATCGAACCTTTGAAGAGTAAGTATATAGATGAAGAATTCTTAGGTATTGTCCAAAATCAATTTGGTGGCAAAACATGGCTATGTTGGCTGAGGATCCTATCACTAATGCTGGTGTCGAAAAAATATCAACTTTGGAAACTAAAGTTCGTGCTAAAAAATTCTATGTCTAGAATGCTAACATAGATGATGCCTGACTAACACTGACGTTGCATCAATATTAGTATTAGAGCCTTGAGGAGTTGTGGTGGTCATGGAGCATGTGGGAGACATTGGGTGATCTACTGCACATGTTCTTGATTTCTCAAGATTTTGAAAAGTGCCCTAGATCTCAAGAAACCAACCCTTAAATATAGGTTTAGATCCTATATTTATTAGGTTAGGATTGCCAAATTCAACTCTAGAATTAAGTGAAGTTTACTTGGAGTTCATCTAGATTTCAAAAATGATAAGTTTGACCTTTGCACTTCAGTTTTGAAAGCTCCATTGATGAATCATGTTTTGATTGACTCTAATATCAAATATATTTGATATCGGAGCCTCAACATTAGATACCCAATGTCGAAGCCCAGGACACGATGTTAAATATTCAATATTGCGGGGTATATGCCGGCCTATAAATATAGTACTTGGGCTCACAATTTTCATATAGTTTTTTTCATAAATAGCGAAGCTCTTGCAGTTTGTTTTCTCTAGAGGTAGAATATTTTCTAAGTGCCCGCAATAAGAGTGTAAGTGTGTACAGTTCTTTGTTTCAACACTAATGTAGCTGAGCATAGCAATGTGATGGGAATAAAAAAACCCTTTTAATCATCCTTGTAATATTGAGAATAGATTAATGTTTTCTTGATGCATTTAATATTTATACACTTTATTCTCATGCACTTCTCTTAAATGCACTTTAATTAAGCAATTAATCTCCAATTGTTAATGAACACAAGCATAACCCCCTCAAGCATACATGTAGCACTTGGTAACCTAGAAACACTTAACATTTGGTAGCCCTGTAGCACTATATGTGTTCAAGATGTGTCTGGAAAGTGGGAATGGGTACTTGTGTTAGGCTAGTTAGGCAGTAGATAAACTAGATCTTAAATTACTCTACCTTTCATTCTTATTGTAAGAGATTAAATTTATAAAACATAAAAATAATAAAAATCATGTGCCTCAATTACACTTAAACCATATCCTTAAGCTTCACAAGTGTAGTTGTGAAGACAACGAACATTCTCAACACCCATTTCACTTTCTAGAGAATTAGTGCATTGGAGAACTATAGGTCCATGGAATTCAATCAGATCATGCATGAATGCCTTAGTGATTAGTATGGTTCGACGTAGGGGTATCTTGCTACTCATCATCCACCAAAGGTGATGAGATATATGTTGTTGTGTCGACTCAGCCCCGTTCACTAGTCCCTATTGATGCAGTTTGTTGCATTAACTAGGCTCCATCGACATAGTCTATTGTTTCAACATGACCACTTGATGCAGTGTCAATTTTCCTTTATAAATACGTGTTGACAGCCATGTTTATGCAATTCTTTGGTCGATAGAGAAGCATCGACATAACAATCTAGGTTGGAAGTTTGCCATCACCAGTGGCAACAAGAAAAATCATCTTTAGCAAATTCTTGAAGACCTTTGATTGTTACAAAATTCAGAAGGTATGGGATTATTAACTAGCTTTTGACATAACAAAACAAGACAAAGTAGACATAATAAAACTAAGTTCCGCATTACAAAACTTTAATTCTAGTGGATGTATACAAAATGACAAAGTGACAAAAAGACTGGACAAACATTAAAGATTACAAAATTTATAAACGTCTTCAAGAATCTACTGAAGATTATTCTTCTTGTTGCCACTAGCGATGGCAGACTTCCAACCTAGATTTTTATGTCAATGCTTCTCTGGTTATGTGGAACATTCTTGAAAGATAAACTACAATTTTTCTCATTGTCCCATGAATCTTAGCAAACTTGAGTTGCTTGAGTGTCTATCTTGTATGTTCTATGATTTTTTCATGGGCATATCCTCTGTTGTCCCTCTCTTAGCTCTGTTTTCGTGCCTAGAAAAAGACCTTCTTCCTTAGGAATTTCTTTAGCATCACTTCTTCATGTTGAAGTCTTTGATTTCTTCTATGGGTTTCATTTCTACACTTATTTCAACCCCATAGTGGAGCTTTGTCTTTATACCTACGTTCATCTTCGTCAAAACTAGACATTGAAGAAGAAGAGAAAGATGAGGAACTAGGAGGATTGCCATGGCTTCGATGGCATTTCCCATAGTTCCTTGATTTATCTATTTAAAGTTTTGAGGAGGTCCTAGGCCTTGAGGCCCTCCCTATTCTAGGACTTACTTCATCTCCTTTGGGGTTGCCTTTCTTAGGTGAATGTAGCCCTTGAGTGTCGTCAAGGTGGTCATGAACATACGAAACCCCTACATGAGGTTGGTCACTTTGATTTTCTTCAACATCTATCTTGTTAGTTCTCCAATGAATGTTCTCTCCATATAATGCATTATTTCTTCCTTGTGAAAGAGACATTGTTGTTGGTGTATGATGTGTGTGACTTAGTATTTTTCCAAAGATAGTTCATTAATGAGTTTACAACGATCATGTANATGATTCGTATGGTTGGGCATAGGGTGTACCTCACTGCTCATCATTGGCATCATTGCTCGGGATGATGCTTGTTACCTAGATTAGTTATATCATACATGATCGTTGTAAACTCANTGTAGTACGTTGTCTTTCCACTTAAACTAGTGGTAACTTTGCCATGTATGATTTAGTCCAAAGTGAGGCATATGGTAATTGATGTTATTTTGGCCTTATGATTTTCCTAACAATAATAAAGAAATAAATTACTTAATCTAATTAACAACATAAATATAAAGTATAAATTAGCCTACACATTATGAGTGTTTGTTCCTATCTTTTTGTACACGTTCTGAACCCACGTATCCACTACTGGGATTATCAAGTGCTATGCTACTGGGCAAACCAAGTAATAATGATGTTGGGATTACCAAGTGAATGCATTTTTATGCTCAGAATTGGTTGTGCTCATTCCACCAATTCATTAACATGCATGGAAACATAAATATTAACTAAGTACATGGAATATAAATTTCATTACAAGTAAATTTAATTTAATTCAATGTGTTATAATGAATAAGAATCAATCTCGATCTTATTATCATTCATGGAATGTGTCCAGTTAATTGCCACTCAAATCTGATGTCATACAACTAACTTAGATCCACACTGTGGGCACTCACTGATTTTTCTCTAAGATTATGAAATAAAACTGTAAGAGTTCAGCTACTCTATTAACCAAAGAATTGCATAAACATAGCTGTGAACATGTATTTATATAGGAAAATAGACACTACATTGATAGGACTGCGTTGAGGTAATAGACTATGTCAACAGGCTGCAGTCGATGCAACAGACTACATCAATGGGGCCTAGTTGACAGGGCCCAATCAACGCAACAAACTGTATCTCATCAAAAGGTGACATCAACAATGATACTGATGTCAATGTCAACACCACCAACATTTAGAAAAATCTTGCCAATTATGCTCAATTGTTGGTCCAAGCCTTCTGAAGCCCCATTTGATACCTAAATAGATGTTAAATGATGTTAAGGAGCCCATGAAGATAGGGGATGAGGTCAAATGCTAATTTGGAAGCTGATGAATGGGAAAATGTGGGTTCCACATGTCATCAAATTTCTATAATTTGTCTTGTGGCAACTGAAAATGTCAATAGCTGGAACTTTGAGGGATCCACAAGTGCACAGTTTAATCTCACGTCCACATGAGGGCCTGCTGGAGGTGGAGATGGGGTGTCCTAAATGGTCTTGTTGATCGAACAGGCACTTACCAAATGTAATCAGGGTGCAGCGTAGTTAGGTACAATGTTAATGCAAAATGATGCTAAGTGTTCACATGGTGTCAATAGTGTTAGCAGTGTCAACGGAAGTGAGCGTAGTCAAGGATTTCAATGAAAAATGAAGGTGCCAACATGTGGGGACCATCACCTAGGTGCAGTTATGTATTAAAATGGTAGAAAATGCAAGTAAAATGCTAACAATGCAAGTAAAATGTTAGAAATGCAAAGAAAGGAAGAGAGAGAGAGAGTGAAATACCAACCCAAATGGGGTTGAGCATAGTTAACTCCAAAAAGGGTGAGAAGGTACACAGTCTACAACAAGTGCTGGGGATAGCATAGTCACAATCTCGGGGGTGTCTGGCCATCAAGACTAACATTCTGTCATAGTGCTTGTGCCTACCAAGTTGGCTACCACAGTGTGTAGTGGGCTACGGTAGTCTATGGTGTCCTGTGATGAGCTATGGTGGTATGCAACTTTACCTTTCTTTAGTTCACTAGTATGCCTTTGGTTTACTAACGTTTTGATTTTTGCCAACTTTCAATTTCCTAACTTTCCCAATTTTCAAATTTACCAACCCTAAAAACATAGTAGGTAGGGGTATTTGTGGGGATAGTTTTAGTAGAAAATGTGGGATGACTGCCACATGGCAAAGAAAATGGTTGGAACTATGCTATCACCCAACTACGCTCTCCACTAAGGCTAGTGGTCTTGTGCTCTATTAGACTCTATGATACTATGGCTACACTATTAACTACATGTTTGTATGTTGAGAGGACCTTAATGTACCTAAAAAAATGCAACTTTGGAGACTATGCTCTCCATATCTTACATGGGATCAAGTGTAGTTACAATCTTGCGGACAAAAGGGGATATAACAAAGATGCATTTTTCTAACGACACTTGTCAAAGGTGAGTCAGAGCTAAGCTAAATGCCAAAGCTATGTTGTGGAGGTCCTTGGAGGCTGTTTTGGCTTACTACACTTGACTACGCTCTAGACTAGAGGAGAGCATAATCCCACACTTAGAAACAATTTTGTAAAAAATGGTTATATGTTGACTATTCTCTCTATGGGAAGCAACCTATGCTTCCAACTGGGGTTGAGCATAGTCCTAGCAGTTATCAGAATTTGCAAAAACTGGCTTCCAGTTGACTACACTTGACTACACTCTAGTTTGGTGGAAAGCATAATCTCAATAATTAGAAAAATCTACAAAAACTGAGCCTTCATGCTGACTATGCTTGAGTATGCTTTGGGGAAGTGGAGAGTGTAGCCTAGTTTCATGATGACACTTGGAAAAAACTGCAAATTTGTCTTTTGTCTTGACTACGCTCTCTACTAGGCTAACTATGCTCTGGGGCATTGGAGAGTGTAGTCCCAACACTTAGAAAAATTTGTAGAAAGTGATCTCATGCTAACACTTAGAAAAATTTGTATTCAATATTTTGTAGTCCAAATTTGATGGTGTTTCATTGACCCCTCTTTGTTAACATCTAGAGGAGTGGCTTGAGAGGCATCGATAAAGAACAACAAAACATCACAACAAGCCTAGCATCAACATTGCTCTTCAATACCTGATCGAATGTCATTGCACCATGCTCAAGAGCGCTTTGGATAGTGGTATGCTAGGAGTAACAGGTGTAGGTAATGTGTTAGGGATAAGAGGGGAGATAAGGTGTAAACAAGGTGTTATGATGTAAGATGCAAAGTCAGCATGGCTGACAATGACCATGGCACTAGAGTGGCTTACCTCTGAAAATGTTGATCTCTTGTTAGAGTGCTCATGAGAGAGTTAGTGTGGATTCATAACTAGACTAGTTGTGAAATTGTAGCACTACTGATTTTCTTGGGAACAAGCTTTTTCGCCTTTGCTTTTTTTTTTTTTTGCTACGAGGGTGTTTTCTATCAAGTGGATTGCATGCCATTGGATGGGCTTTGCTTTGATGCTTGTGAAACCATGTCGCATCTATAGGATAGGTGTTTCCTCCCTTGAATAACTTATGTTACATCCACTTGGACTTTGACTAGCCAATAGAGGTTTCCCATGGTCTGACTTACGTTACATCTAGCTTGGGTTCTACAGTTTAACTTGAAGAGAGTGCCATATAGTCATAGCACATATGCATCAGAGGGGTTTGCAATCTTGACTATGCAAGAAAATGCAAGAATATTGGGACATAGGAATGAATGTAGGTAGGATATAACAGGGTAGTAGGGATGTGCACTCTTGAGAGGCTTAGCTAGTCTAATCATATACATCAGAATGATGCAATGACTTGTTGCAATAATAAGAGGCATCTTTGCACAATGACTTAGGGATTCATCCTACAAACACAACTCTAAAAAGACAAGAAAAACACAAATCACATAATGCAAATAAAATGTCGGGGGTAATGATGTTGCAAGTGCTTTAAAGGCTATGCCAATTGTAGGTGTTCAAAGAGCTAGTAAAATGCTAAGGGTGATGATGCTGCAAGTGCTCCAAAGGCTGTGCCAATTGCAATTGTTCAAAGAGCCAGTAAAATGCCTAGGCGGTGATGATGCTGCAAGTTCTTCAAAGGCTGAACTGATGGCAAGAGCTCAAAAAGCTAGTAAAATGGTGGAGGTTCATGATGTTGCAAGTGCTCCCAAGGCTCCATCGGTTACAGGTGCTCCATTCTGGGACTACAATATCCTCACCCGTGTGGTGTAGAAAAGAGTGGGAGGGGAAAGATGGAGTTAGAGTTACACTCGCTTACTTGAAAAATTATGTGTGACTAACTACGAACCTAGTTTAAGATCTTGGTAGACTATTATGTACTGGCTTATAGTTCTAGTAAAATGGTATGTGCTAGTTTATAGTCATGCTAGATGTGTTGTGCCAGTTTACCATTATGGAAAACTATTGTGCTAGTTTAGCATCGTACAAGATGAATGCTGCATCAGTTTAGCATCATGGCAAATGTGTGCTATGCCAGTATAGTGGCATAGTGGATGAACGCTTTGCCAATTTAATGTCATTGTAGACAAGTTTCTATGCTAGGTTAACATCATGGTGGATAAATGGTGTGTCAGTTTAACATCATAGCAAATGAGTGTTATACCAATTTACTATCATAGGGAACATGCTGTGCCAATTTAGCATCATAGTAGATGATTTGTTGTGTTAATTTAATGTCCTAACCCAAGGACAAGATGTGCCAATTTAGCATCGTGGCGAATGAAAGGTTTGGGTGTCAATTTAACATCGTAGCAAATGAATGTTGTGCCAATTTAACATCATAGTGGACAATTGCTTACCTTGTTTCATTGATGTGTAGTGTTGCATGCTAGGTGTAGTACAACTTCAAGTACAAATGGTTTACTAGATTGGTAAACTCATTTCCATCTTGATTAGCAAGCTTGAACACTTAGTTTTCATAGGCCTGAGTGACCAAGAAAGGCCCTTCCCAATTGGCTAAGAATTTATCTATGGGTTCGCAAATAGCCTTGAGGACTAGGTCCCCTTTCTTAATCAAGCACTGATGCTGGTTGTGACAATGCTTTTTCCATTGCTTTTCTTAATACAATTTGATGTGATTAAGCATTTGTATGTGCTCCTCCTCTATTGAGTCGAGGTCTACGATTCTCAACTTATTGTTCTGAGCTTTGTCAATGAAGTTTGAGAGGATCACCTAGAGTAATGGAACCTACAATTCAAGCAAAAAATTCTCTTTAGACCCATAAACAAGGTTGTAAGGTTTCATACTTTTTGTTGCTTGATGTGTTGTGTAGTAGGCCCATAGTGCATAGACTAGTTGCTCATGCCATTGTCATTTGCTATTATCTAACATCTTCTTTAGAAGGTTGACGATGACTTTTTTAGTGACCTTCACTTAGACATTCGCTTGAGGGTAGTATGATGAAGGAAAGGAATGTTTAATGCTAAAGTGCTCATAAAAGGCTTTAGTTTCAACATTGCTAAATTATGACATGTTGTTTGTGACTATGGTCATGGGTAAGCTAAAAAAAGTCACTATGTTATCAAGAACGAATTTGCAAACTTGCTATGATGTTATCTTCCTAAGGAGAATAGCCTCAACCCACTTGGTAAGATACTCAGATATAGTTAGTATGAAGCTATGCCCTATGGAGGACTTAGGTGTTATGGGTTCGATGATGTCCAAGCCCCAACATTTGAATAGCCACAAGATTTGCATTGTGTGTAATTTAATTGGTGGCACATGCATTAGGTTACCATTCCATTGGTAGATATCTTACATTTTTACCTTCAAGATGCAATCATGCTCCATGTAAGGCAAATAATCTCCTAATCATATAATTTTCACTACCATTTCCCTAGGTGCTATGTGACCTCCACATAGTCCCTCATGGACTTGGTTAACAATTATTTTTTCTTTTCCATTACTTACGTAGGTTAGCAGTATACCATCGTAGGATCTGCAATATAATTTCTTATCACCCACAATGATGTACTACCACAAGCATTTGCATTCTACATCTTTTTTTTAGAAGTTAAATGTTACATATGCCCACCCTATAGAAGGCACGTCTTAATGTTGTTGTACCACTCTTCTACGTGGGTTGTGCTTACTGTGGCTATGGATACAATGTTGGTGATTTGCATGATAGGCACAATGCAATCTGCCACTAAGGTGGGCAATGCATGGAACATGTCAGGTATGATGCTAAGGGCTAACATTGCTAGTGTGTCAAATATGTTATTTTCATTCTGGGACATATGTTGGACATTGACAGTTGCAAAGTGTTGAAGCAAGTGCTTTGCCAGGTCATAGTAAGGCTATAAATGTTGGACCTTACAAGCATAAACCTCTATCACCTAGTTGATCACTAATTGTGAGTTGTCTTAGATTGCTATGTGTTGGATCCTTAGGTCGTGTGCTACAAGGATACCTTGTAGGAGACCTTCATACTCTACAATGTTATTAGTGTAAGGGAATGAAAATGATATCAAAGGATCGGATCTCCTCAAAGGGAAACATAATAATTGTAGTGCCACTACCCCCTTGAGAGGTTGAAGATTCGTTAAAATGTAGGAGTGCCTCATAGTTGTTGGGCAATTAACTAATGCTACTAACATGCTCATTCGGGAATTCTAAGTCTATGGTTGCTTGATCATTTATGGATGAATCCATGAGTTGTGTAGCTATAACTTAACCTTTTGTTGATGCTTACACAACGTAGTATAGGTCAAACTCCACTATTATTGCTTTGCTTCATGCAACCCAACTACTTTCATAGTTGTTTGTTGTGACTACTTAGAGTACTTTGTTTTTGCAAATGATATTAGCTTAACTTTGGAAATGGTAATGCCTCCACTTCTTCAGTGAAAAGACCAAGGTGAGATAATGCTTTTCGACATCATTTTATTTCACATCATGGGCTACTAACACATGGCTTAAGTAGTAAACTAACACCTTTGTACCATCATCTTACTTTTGGAAAAGCAAAGAAGCAATGGATGTGTCAAAAGTGGTAAGGTAGATGTAAAAAGGATTATCCTCTTGTAAAGGGTGAATCGTACGTAGTTATGTCAGCTCTTGCTTAAGGTTGTCAAATGCTTATTGACATTAAGGTGTCCACTCAAAGTGGGCTTCTTTCTTGAGTAGATGTTGCATTGGCTATAACGTATCGGTTAACCAGGGGATAAACCTATGTATGAACTCCAATCTACCTTGCAACCCTCATAGCTCCTTAAGGTTGGTTAGGGGTGTTAAGTTGGTTATGCCCTTAACCTTGTTAGGGTCTACGTGTATTCCTACTTCAGATAGAACAAAACCAACCATCTAACTGATTCTAACACCAAAAACACACTTCTTGGGGTTTAACCTAAGATCATGTTTCAATTAGCATTTAAGTACTAAGTCTAGATCATTTTCATAGTTGTTGATCACTTTGGACTTAACCATGATGTCATTGACATAGTCATTAAGCAAACTTAGCATGTAATCAATAAAGATATATGTCATTGCACGTTGATATGTTGCTCCTGCACTTTTGAGTCCAAAAGGCATCATGGTATAGCAAAATGTACCCCACGAGGCCATGAAGGTTGTGCTAAGTTGGTGCTCAAGGTTGATCCTAATCTAGTTGTAGCCCAAGAACCAATCCATGAAGGACAACAAGGTGTGCCTAGCTATGATATTGATCAGCTGATCGATACTAGGCAATGGGAAGTCATATTTGATGGTTGCCTTGATTAGGTCCTAGAATTCTATGCAAATGCTTATACTTCCATTTTTCATGGGCACGACTACGATGTTGGAGACCTAGTCAACATAGTCAATAACTTGAATGAAATCATCTTTGTAAAGCTTTGTGATTTCATCATGGACCACCAATGCCACCTTAGGTCTAACCTTGTGCGCTTTCTATTTAACTAGCTTAATGCATTGATCAAGAATCATATTCTGTTGGACTAACCAAGGATCTAAGCCTAACATATCCTCATATGACCACGCAAATTCCTTGATTTTATCGTTAAGCACCTTAGTCTTGGGCATACAGGGGATCTAGTGAGGAACTTAGTTTTAGCATTTGCGACTTGTCGTTAGATATAGCCATAGGGATCTTAACAAGGGGTTCCTCTGTGACATCCTCAACCTCTCGATCGAGAGCCTTGACTAGATGGTTAGGCCAATCTAGTGGTGACTCTACAAATGCTATGTAATTGGCATTGGTTATAGGCTTAAGGTCTAGGCAATGTGCGTCAATGCATTGCTTGATACTGCCATCAGTTCCCATGAGAACTAGAGGTGAGAAAATCTGCTCCTACATAGCGATGTCGTATTCCTGTAAAGATGAACTAGAAAAATGTCAAGCAACACCTATTTTAACAAAGCAAATATGTGAAAATGAAGAAAAAGCAATGTCACAAAATTTGCCTAAGTATGCATGTGAGTTATCAAGGAAGGTAAGCATGTTTATGCTAGTTTTATGCCTCAGCAGGCCATGTGCATGCTAGTTTTATGTCTTAGCAAACTGTGGACGCATCAATCATGTCATTCTAGGGAAGGTTGGATGTGCTTAGGAAGTGGAATTGGCTTGGGCATTCATTGGGCAGCAAAAAATAAAATATTTTGGCTAAGTAGAGGTGACTATGCTCTCCACTAAGGCCAATAGTGTGGAGCATAGTCTTGGGTTGGTGAGTCATTAAATAATCCCAGGAAGGTGTATAGATGTGTTTTACTACAAGTAAGTTATCATTTTCTTACTTTCAAATGTGACATTCAGAGCATAGTCTTGCCACTATTGTTTTCCATTGGCAATGGAAAGCATAATTGGAATAATGATGTGTCAAAGTGGATACTCGCACCCAAGATTGGTGGACATTGATGAGGGGAAACAAGCACTAGATTGCCTACCATAGGCACATGTAGAGGAGAGGAGGCCTTCAACATCAACCAAGTACACTAACTACGCTCTCCCCTTTGCTCATTTTTTGTCTCATTTTTTCCATTGGTGAGGTTTTGGGTATGTAGCCATGCATTGTGCACTACCATGGTGATGGTTGCCACTGTTGTGCATCATTTCAACCTAGCACATTTGGGGATAATTTGATGGTGATGGGGTTTTTTCTTTTTTGTGTGGGCCATGGGATTTTTTGGCATGGATCATGGGGAGGCTAAAATCTACATATCATAGTGTGGTGGTGGTAGAATGACTACCGCTACATAGAGTAGCATGGACACATGGGTCATGCATAGGTTTATAAGGCTCAGGAGGTTTGATAGCAGCAAGGGTTTTTGAGGTGCATGTGCTAAGGTTATGATGATGGCTAGAGGCAGCTTGCCATGGGGTAAGGCACGCGGTAGGGATTTGCTTTGCATTTCTTTCTTTTTTAAGAAAAGAAAAATTTTCTATTTTTGTGGTGTGGGCATAGGTGAGATAGCGGTTAGGGTTCTAGCAATGGCCAAGGGTGATCTACTACGGGGGACAAGGGATGCAACAAGGGTTTGCCCAACATTTTTTCTAAAAAAAAAAAATTTTGTTTCCATTTCAGGATAGGGTAGGATTTTGATTTTTGTCTAGGGTGTTTGGGGCCATGTAGAGGAGCTGGGTATCATGCCTATGTGATGTTACACAAGTGTGGGGCTAGATACGATTTTAGTTTCATGGCCTGGCTATAGGGGCTGTGACTGCAACCATGTGCCATGGCTATTTTTTTTCTTTGTTTTATGTGCAGAAGGTCTAGGGCTATGGTAGTGGAGAGGTAGAGGGTAGGGATTCATGGGCACAATGGGTACAACAACAAGATAGTGTGGTGGGCATGGGCATGCCATGTGGCAAGGTGTGGTAGGGCATAGGCACAAAACACAATAGGGTACAATGCACAAAGGGAGGTGGGGCAATGGCACATGGCACATGGAGACTATGCTCCCCACTAGTGTGGCCAAGTGTTTGCCAAAATGTTTACCTTGCCAAGTGCTTATCAAAATGTGTCTACCCTAAAAGTTCATTTTTTCTAGGACTATGCTCTATAGAAAGCATAACTGGGAGTTAGAAAAATTTGTAGTTTGGGACTACGCTCTCTACTAAAGTAGCCTAGAGTTAGAAAAGTTTTGCAATTTTTGGACTATGCTCTCTACTAAGTCAATTCGCAGTTAGACGAAAAATTATGATTTTTGGCCTACTCTATCCACTAAGATACTCCTAAGTTAGACAAATTTCACCAAAATTTCATAAAGTATGCATGATGTTAGACCTATGAAATGTAATGCTAGGCCTATGTAAATGTGTTGTACCCCAGTGAGTACCAAGTGCCTCAAATGGATTATTTGACATTCTATACCTATGGGGCCCCAAAAGGTATTGTCAAAATTAGAATTTTTTATTAGTGTGTGCTATATTTTGTTAATTTTCTAACTTAATGCTGAAATTTGCATCTACATGTGTATACTAACATTATGCTTCTTGCTTGGTAGTTGCAAGGTGTTGCTAAAGCCTATCTTCATCATCGTGAAGCTCATGGGCATTCTATGCTACATGAGTGAACCCATCCCCAACACGCCTATGCCAGACATGTAGGTAGATCATCAAGCGATGTGGTTTTGACTAGGGGGTCATGAGTTCCTAGAGTAACTATTACAGCAATTTAGTAGGATCATCTGGACACACTTGGTGATGGAGGCTGTTAGTGCCATCACGAAGATGTTGCTGCCTAGGGCTAACTAGGGCATCTTGAGGTTCATGTCAAATGAGCCTACCACTAACAATGATGGAATAGGTGGTTCAGGTAGAGGCCTTAGGAGTGCAGAACAATTGTCTAGGATATGGCACATGATGGGGTTTGCTTACTACAACAAGAGCAATACCCTTTTTATCACACTGCAAGTGCACACCTTGTTGTAGAACCCACCTGGAACTATCTACTATGCCAGAAGGTAAGTACGTTTATGGCTTTTGGAGTTTTTTTCTTGCTACTTGCTCATGTCTAATTACTAATGGCTCATGACTATCGGGAGGTTTAGAGTTGATGAGGAGGCCCTACATGATGAGGTAGATGCTCTAGCCTTGACTCGCACTACCTTGGAGGTGTTCTCATCTAGCCCGAACATTTAGGCAATTATGATAAAGCAAGTGGGATCCGATCTAAAGGTCTACCCCACTTGATACCCAAATTCACATGATCAATGTAGGACTCATGATTGGTTGGATGATGAGTGGGCCACTATTGAGCTTAACACCGAGGAGATACTTACAACACCACATCCGTCTCGCACCTTGTTTGTGCCATGTATGTGTCTATGTTTTGGCTTATGTAGTTACTCGTGTATGCTTGTTAGTTTGCCTTTACATGATGCTAACATTGTTTTGCCTTTGTTGCAATGATAGTTGCCTTAGGCAAGGTAATGGTGATCACCATGTACTACACTGAGGACACCCTCATCATGAAGTATCGTGATGTGGACGGTGTGTAGCATTGGCTGTGCCATAAAGCCTCAAATGCATTGATAGCCCAGCTCATGCATGTAGGGTTGATGAACCTATTTTTGGCCCATAGCCCAAGTATCTTGATGGCTAAAATGGTCACCATCATCAACTCTTTCAGCAATGACATTAGGCAGTTTGTCACTCAAGTGCATGGTGTGACAGTAGTGCTAGACCTTAGTGAGGCCTTCTTTGCTAACCTCTTTGGCCTTTCCACTAATGCCTTGATGATTGTTGATAAGGCTAGCAAGAAGGTGGACCACAAAGGAGAGATTGAAGATTAGTTTGGGACCATCCCATCTCATAAGGTTATACTAATCAAGGATGTGATTATTCTTGAGGTATAGGAGCTCTACCCTCTTTTTTGCACTCATGCCTTTTTAAAGTTTCTCTTCCAAGGAAAGATCCTTGGGGTGGAAAAGGCATAGGTGATGAAGGAGGTGCTACTGGAGGGTATGAGGTTTAATTAGGCTACATATATCGCTACCAACTTATATGTAGACAACTACAGGTTGCAGTTCAACCTCAAGGCAAGGTCCCATGTCCACTTTGTGTTTTTCATCGGATACCTACAAAGGTTCGTGGAGCTCTTAGTTGTGTGCGATGGTAAGTGGTGGGTTGTGTAGGATTTTGAGTAGCACTCAAAGCCATGGATTAAGCACGTGTTCATGACCACTTGCACACAAGACCTCCTAGAGAGGATTGATGATTTGTTATCTATAATGACTAAGGGTTGTGTGGGGTAGTCACATCACTTGTGCAATAGCATGGGCAAGGGTCCTCTAGTTCGCACCGAAGACATGACTAAGGTCGATCGCTATATTGCAAAGATGGTTTGACCATCTAAGGTAAAGATTAAGAGGTCACTTCCCATAGAGGAGTCTACCCTTGAGGTTAGGAATCTAAGTAGCAAGAGGATCATATTAAGCTTCAAAGCTTGCACACAGAGGTTGTAGGATAGTATGTGTAACTTGTTAGATGCATTAATTGTATTAATGTGTATATTTATGTTTTTGTATTTTTCTTTTATGTTATGCTATTAACTAGTTAGTGACGTGCATATGTGTGCTAATGTGCTATGTTTGTGAATTGCAGAAATAGGAGAGAGGGCTACTAAAGCAGTAGCTAAGAAAATAGTAGAAAAAGTGCCCCCTCAAGTTGGGGAGGGTGAAGCTCATGGAGATGACCTACCTAAGGTAACAGAGATCCTCTAATAGTTGGAGGAAGAGGGATTGCTCCACCCTAATGGGGGTGATTTTGATAGCCTGTTCAATGATGTGTACCTAGGTGAGCCCCCTGCAGTAACGACTAGGGTCTTACTAGGTAACTATCTTGAATTGTCATTTGTCCTTCCCTATTTTCTCTAGCATGTTTACCTATTTGGTTATATGCTAATTGCATCATTGTGTTATAGCATCAGATGTTTCTACTAGTGGTCCCATATCTACCTACTGCATGGAGCTATGGGTAGACATGCCTAATAAATTCACCTTCATGGAAAGCATCATTGAGAACATTGTGGACCGCTTACAATAGGTAGATTCCGACCTTGATATGTACATGATGTTGTTTTGCTCTATGTTACTTTATTTCTTGTATGCTTGGTTCTTCTCTAAGATTAATCAATTGTTTCATGCCTATAGGTCCTAAGCTATGGTGGAATCCAAGCAAGGTGGCCAAGGTGAATGTCCTCCCTAACCTCCATTCTAAGGTTGATCAAGTGCCTCATCACATGTACAAGATGTTGAAAAAGCATGTGCTTTCCTATGTGAAGGCATTGTCGATAAAGCACTCAAATGAGCACCTATGGAAATGTGTGCATGAGCTACAGGAGAGGGTGGCTAGCCAAGATACAAAGATCAATGATCTTCAATCTAGGTATGATTTCTTGGTGGCTAGGGCACAAAGAGATAGCACCTGATGCACCTTTGAGATAGAGTATGCCTGATATTGGATAACTCTTAGAGGTAAAAATGAGGCCACAAGGGAGCTAATAGAATCATGGCTATAGATGGACTTGCTCATCCATAATAACTAGGACTAGAGGAATTACAACATGAAGGTCTACTAATGGAAGCAAATGCAAAAGAATCACAAGCACCAATATAAGTAAGAGTATGATGCATACCTATGATTATACAAGGAGGAGACTACCGAATGCCACCACCTCAAGATGTTTCTTGAGATGACCAACAAGAGGCAAGCATATGAGTTTTTTGTGCAAGATACGATGGTAAGTGACTCTCCTAAGAGATAAATCATCACCCCTTCTAGAGAAGCTTCTTATCCTACCTTTTTGATGAAGCTACCTGCATGGATAGTCGTGGACAAAAGCAAGATCCTTAAGAGGATTGACTTTGATTGGGAGGACTGGACATAGCTTTTTGAGGTCAAGATCCTCCAACGCTTGGAGGCTAGCCTTGGGAAGTTGCCTCAGGAAGTCATGGATGCTAAACCATCTTAGATTAGTTTAGTTTTTAAATTTTTGCATGTTTTGCATTAGCTTGTGTAGTACAAGTTTGCTTACTAATTGTGTGTTTTTTCCATGGTTATTATGATAAGTACCAGAAGATGTTGTAGGCCTTAACAACATGGTGGAGGATGAAGAACCTTCATCCCGACATAGCGCAACTAGTTAAGCATGACTAGATGTACCCTTGTTGTTCAGCATTTTTGCTATGTTTTCATCAAATGATGTTGTTCATGCTATGTACTAATGTTCATATGACATCTAATGAGTGCATTTGCTATATGTAATGTGTGATGTGTAAGCTTTCTTTTTTGTGGTTATTTACTACATTATGAATTAATGTGCTAAGTTAGAACTATGTGACGATAGTATGACTACGCCATTACAAGCCCCATGCTAGTTTAAGGCCATAGCGAGAGGGCTAATGCTAGTTTAAGGTCATTTCAAGCCACTATGATGGGATTAAAGGTGATAGTTTAAGGCCATTTCAAGTTGTGGCAATTACTAGTTTAAGGCCATTCTGGGCCACGAAAATTTCTAGTTTAAGGCCATTTTGGGTTGCGATAATAGTTTAAAGCTATTTCGGGTTGTGATGATAGTTTAACGCCATTTTAGGCTACGTGCTACTAGTTTATAGCCATGGTAAGCTATGCATTGCTAGTTTAAGGCCATGGCAGGCTGTACATTGCTAGTTTAAGGCCATGGCAGGTCATCTATTGCTACCTCTTATTTTTGTAATTTTAGCTTTTATGATTTTTATGCATTCTGATGTTTTTTATGCATGAAGGCAAATTTGTTAAAGTAACCATGGCAAAAATGTAAAGTAAGCTATCGAATGCATAGGTGATGCAGATGGTAAGCTAAGTGATTTAAATAAATGCAAATAACATGCTATAATGCTAATGCAATGTAAATGAGGAGTAGGATTCAAGGTGTAGGGAAGAAAAGGATGCTTATGTTCCTAGCACACTTTCAGACTAGGGGGATATCTTAGTCGCATAATTTCTTTCTAATTTGGTGTGGATTAGGGGGTGCGTAAGACCTAGATTACACTATTTGGTAGTCCCCTTAACCTTCACTTACTACATTGAAGGGCATTCTACCCACAAGGTGTCCTCTGGGAGACCAGTGGCTTCTATCGCCTCTCCAAGTGCATTGGCCTCATGTGTTTCACTATCTACCGAAGGTGTATCATCAAGAAATTTGACCTTTGACCCTTGCTCCATGTCTACATTGTTGATAGCAAGAGGGGGGCAATGCTATCACTATGGATGATAACCTCACCACCTTTGTATGGAAGGTGGATTTCCGAATAAATCAAGGAGGAGATGGCCTATAGCTAGGCTAGCTAGGGCCTACCCAATATTAGGTTGAATCCTAGAATCTCCTCTATGATGATGAATTCAACAGTGATTTCTCCCCTACTACAAAGGCAATTTTGATGATATCATTAACGATGATGTGTGACCTACTAAAGGACTTTAAACATGTGATTTTTGTTAGCTTAATTTGATCTATGAGACCCAATTTGTTAACAATGAGGTCAATATTACATTTTTTGCCACCCCATCATTGATGTGCATCCTCTAAATCTTGCATTTCCCAACTCGTATGGTGATGAACATAGGGGCCATTATGACCTCACCCTTCTCAAGGTTGACCTTAATTTCCTCATCATGAAATGCGAGGGGTGTGGAGCTCAATTCCTACAATGTAGGAGATAACATCCTAGCATGGATGGAATGCTCATCTACTGGGACGTCCTCTATGATAGGAATGGACGTCAACATCTACACTAGCACTTCGTAGTGGATAGATGAGGTCATAATTAGGTCATAGAGGATCAATGTTGTGTTCTTCTACTTTATTGCTTTCTTAAACTAGGCTAATGTATCTATGAAGTCTTTTCCATCAGTTGTGTTTTTGCTAGCCTTGACTTCCTTTATATGCCTTACGTGACAAATTTCGCAGAGAGGTGACTTGGGTGTTGCTTGCTTGGCTTGAGCTGGGACTTCAGTGGTTGTTTGTGAGTTACTAGTGATGGCCTCCTCAATTTTTTTGGCCATGGGAATTGGAGATAGAGGAACTAGTTTCAACAGACCACATGCTCTTTGCTCTTGATGTTACCTAATCATTCTATCTATGAGATGCTTATTGGGTCTCCTGGGGTGCCACCTAGATGGTCTACCTATGATGCCAATAGGATTGGCCCTTGGACAAGAAGGGACTGATGCATTGGCCACTACCAAGCTTCAAGTAAGTCAGGAGTTGGCACCTTGATTACAAAGGGTGGCTGAACCATTGCTGTTGTGACATGCTATGGAACCCTAACAACAAAGGGTGTTGTGGGTGCTTCAAATAACACTCTAACAACAAAAGGGGGCCTTGAAATTGTAGGGGCTAAAGGGGCCTTTGGGTTGCCAAAGGGCACCCAAACCACAAATGGTTTCCATGCTGACTCTAAATCATCATCGATGCTAATGAGTGGCAAGGTACCCCTATGCCCAACCATATGAATCATGGGTGTTCACACGCGACTTGGTCAAATTTTGTAAACTATAAGCACCTGCATACACCAAACTCTAGCCAACAAAACCTTGTGTTAGAATGGTCATTGTCTTTCCAACCTCACTTGTGATGTTCTAATGCAATGGTTAAGTGAGATTGAGGCAAATGATTTTTGTTGATTTTCTCTTTATCTTCTAAAATCTAATTCTTGAAATGTAAGAAATGAAATGTTGCATGATCTATAATTTTTCTATTCTATCTCTTAACTCTCCCTAGCATAACCAACTGATCCCATCTTTCATGCACATACTGAGCATCCCCTAACCACTATTGAGTTACCAAACATTAAGCATCATTGGGTTGCCAAGTGTTTGGTTTACATTCGAGACGGTCGTACTTATGGTTTTTACAGAATATATAAAAGAGCAATAGTGGTAAAGTGATAATAATGAAGACTTAAGAAATTATTAAAGCATGAAAATATTAAACTATTTAAATGATTAAATGATTAAATCCAAATGTTGCAAGGAATGATTAAAAAGCTCATCTTTATTGTTGATCACGCTAATGGGCTTAGGTACATTAGAGCTCGAATAAAGAGTTGGACACCTTTCTCACACCTTCTATAGGCACTTGGAAAATATTCTAACTCTTATGGGAACAAACTACAAGAGTCTGGTTACAACTACTCCAAAAGATACCTAAGTGTGGTGAGAGCACACTTATTTATAGCTAGAGACAGACTCTGCATAAATGAGGCCATGTAAACACATGGAAAAATGCATCGATAGGGCCATGTCAATGTGGCTGCATATCTAAGGCTCCATATATGCAGCCCAGTTGACGTATCGACTAATGAGCACTTCATCATACCCCCATGACTATGTGAAAACTCATCCTTGAGTTTTATGACAATTTGGAAGGTATGAAGTTATTACAACACACATGAGGAAACACATCTAGATAGACATTGACTTTATGTATGTACCAAGTACTTGAGTGTATAGAGAATAATGAGTTAGAAAATGGTGGTGTTTAGAGACAAAATTAAACACCTTGGTGATTCTGGATTCTCCACTATGTCGAAAGATGCTAAAATTTCTAAAGAAGGTCACACCATCCCTAGTGGCGATGGTTCTGATAGGCCTTCACCAGCCTCTAGTGCATGTGGCAGCTGTGGTGCAAAAGATGGTTATCTTGCAGCAGTTGAAACTTCCAAAGGTAACCAAAAAGCCTCCAACAAAGCCCTCATTTTATATTCTTTGCTTCTAGGATCATTCACCGTCCAAGCAGCTTCACTAATGTGTGCTGAAACTGGAACATCCCAGGGGCATGGAAGTGCAAGAAAGAGTTATTTTAAATTGATAAACTAGCTAGTGAATTTTTTTTTGTTTGATATCAAATGCTCAAATTGATGTCTGCAGCTGCTAGTAGTCATTCATCTGTTAGGCCAAGTTCTCAACAACAGCACATTGTCCTTCAAAATGAGTGCAGAGAACCTCGAGTTCTGCATTTGCTATCTCCAACTTTTATTTCATTGCCTTATGCACTTGGAACTCACCCTTGTACAAAGAATACGAGGTGGCCACTTCCTTCTCTAGGTCAGACCGTGGCCTTCCAACTATCAGCATAGCTAGGTTTGCATAACGAAGATTGGCTAGTTCCATGTACTCTATCATTTCTTGAATGTGCAACTCCTTGAGGTAGATCTCAGCCTTGTTGTATGCATTCAATCCATCAAAGATGGGTTGCCATACCTTGCCTCCTTCCCAAAGTTACTGGAGAGCTTGATTCATTTTGGCCTTTACGACTTGAACTTCTTTTTCATTAACTTCTTTTTGTAATCCCACTTGGTCCCTATAATGATTTTTGACTTGTTCAAACTTAAGGGCTTCATTTCTCCAAGAGATGATTTCAATAGCTAATTTCTATCACAAGGCTCCAACTTCCTCCATAGATAAAGTATGGTTCTGAGTTGCCAATCTCCTCACATCTACGTTCAGCCTGGCCAGCTCCTCCTGCTGTTGGTGGATGAAGCCTTTCATGTGTTAATTTTCCACACCAACATTATGCAGGCAATGAAATTCCACAATCAACTTGACATTCTCCTGGTGAAACTCCACCAAGTCCTTATTTAGATGGTATGCATGAGCGTCTATCAAGGACTTGTCAAAGATCATCGACTTTCACTCGTCCTCAACCATCTGAAGTTTGGTTTGAAGCTATTGAACAACTTCATCTCTAGTGAGTTCATAGTTGAGGAGATCTGGATCAACAATTTGGACACTGAATTGGGCAACTTCCATCGCCAAGCGTTGACAATTTGCTTGAGCTACTTCAAGTTGCCCCTCCAAGATGAGACACTTGCCCCTTGCTGAGACCAGCTTTGACTAGGTCACAGTAATGTTATTTGAAAGATCAAAGACATCTAGAAGTGGTTGTCTAGTTCCCACCAGTCAATCCAACAATTCTTTATGTTGGGCTTCATTGATCCTACTATGTGAAGTTCCTATGAATGTTTGTATATCTTCAAGTCCATGTACATCCAGTACAGGTGCCATCGATGCATTAAGAATCATAGCAATCATGTCAACAACCACTTCAGCTGTAATTTCTTATCCCTGGTGCTGCATCACTAGGATAGTTGCCCCTTCTCCATCCTCCAAGCATACCAAAAAAGTAGTGGCATTTCCTAAAATTTCAAGAAATAATTGTTAGGTGGAGACTGTTACTTCTCAAACACTAGGATCAATTCTTGCAGGTACTTGTGTCCGGGCGATAGAAAACATTGGCCCTATTCCCTCTAGCAAACTCACCAATCAAGCCACTTGCTCTAGATGGCTCATCGCAGGGCAATAGACTGAAGGGTCTTCTCATCCACCATTTCCTACAGATTGCTCTTGTTGGCTCAAGAGTAATAATCAGATTTCATATATGTGTTCTGCGATTGTCTGTGAGCCCGAATTTGTTATTTGCGAAAGCGATGGAGGTGGTTGCTACTCTTCCTTGAGTCGTATCGTGGCCGAAGTATTCTCCTTCATCATCTCCCACCATGAGGCAATTGGGGAATGCCAAAGTGTGTCATTGACGTATCGTGTTATCCCTACCCATTTGCATCATTTCCTGATTAAGCAGGGAAAGGGTAGAGCCTGCCTTCCATGTTTGCTTTCAGTGAATCTTTTCTCAATCTCCAGAAATAGTAACTATGGAAGGCTGATTGGGAATTTTCCTCTTAGAGCAACACATGCATGAGCATAGAAGGAAATGATCTTGCTGGGTCTTACCATTCAGTTCAAGTGGTAAGATGCAAGTTTTGATTATACCCTTTCTACGGTGGTTAAAGTGCCAAACTCCTTGCGTTCTACCCCATAGCACCACCTGATCCACTCCCCTTTTACCTCAAGATCTGCTTGTTTAAGGATCTCCACAACATTAGCTCCGGTCTCTGGCAACCCTAGAGCTTGTGAAATTGCTTTCGTAGAGTAAGAGACATGAATGTCTTTGATTCTTACTCTAGACCCCAGTTGCCAATTCATCTAGAATAGGTAAGTCTCTCCTAGGTACCATTCACCACTGGATGTGATGATTGGCCACATAGGAGAGCTTTACAATTGGGTCTTGACTTCTTCTAGTGCATTCTCTAGAAATGGTTCAAAGTTCAACTCTTATAGGACCATTCTTTGCAGCTCCCTCAGCTTAATAGCATCAAGACATGCTTGGGTCAGGGTGACCTCAAGTTGTGGCGCTACCACCAGAATCTCATCCCCTTGTAATTATTCATTGGGGATCTCCTCTTCAAGAATCTGATGAACAAATTCCACATCAGGTCCTTTGCGAAGAGGGCTAGTTGCATGTGAGCCCTCCACATGCTCTGGATGTTGCACACCTCATCCTCCTCTTGTTCTTGGTCGCTTGTCCCTTGGTTGGGATGGTCTTTCTCCCCTTGGATGCCTTGATTTGGGTGCCATCTATAATCAAGCATAACCATGAATTAAAATATGCACAAGTTTCTCGAAATGGCACTCATACACCTTCTCATTTTGACCAAGTTATGATACTAACATGTTCATCCCATTAGATTTTCCGAAGTATAGTTGAGGGGTTAGAAAAAAAATAATAAGGCATGGGTTGTAATTTAAACTGTTGTTTTTTTTCCTTTCCTTAAGACGTGTGAAGTCTTTAATAATTTTAATGATTATAGACCTCACCCCTCCCCCCCACCCCACAATGAAGAGCATACCTCCAGTTGTGAAAGAGGGAAAGGATAGGTTGATTAGGACTCACGGTAGAAAACGTAAGTGCTTGGGAAGAAGAAGTGAGGCAGAAAAATAGAAAAATGCTCCTAACTTGTGTGCAAGAATGGAAAAAATTCTTAGTGCAACAATGGTATATATAGACTATTTTTGCGCTGCATAAATGGGGCTGCATATACGAGGCTGTGTATATAGGGCCTAGTTTGTGCAAGGTGCTAAAAATGTTGACCAGCGTTGACTAACGAAGAAAAATCCCAAAATGATGAATTGGAACACAAAATTGGGACGGTTGAAGAGATGAGAGACCAGGGACTCTGCTGATAGAGAGAGGAAGGTAATTGGCCTTAGGAAAAGAGTCAAAGGTTGGAGAATGTCATGAGATAGAACTCTGCAAAGAAGAATGCATGCGATGGTTAGTCCAAAAACAATCAACCAATAATAGCAAGAGGATCAGAGACTAATGAACGGAACCAAAGGATATGCAAGTGGGTCCTCCCCATAGAAGGTAGTAGCCTTAGTAGCCCTTGCATATCATTGACACCAAAGTATGTGGGCCCCTGAGTTAATGAAAGGTGACCACGAGTGAATACTCACATAAACGAGAACTTGCCGAACCATTAGGAGTTCACGTTAATCATGAAAAACCATCAAAACATAAGATCGGTAGTGAGGTGAGTCATGTAGAGAAATGGATGAAGAGAGAGGAGTGGGGGGATGGAATTCCAATTATTGGTCACATGAAACCCTGTGTGAAGTTTCTAGTTAAGTGACATGATAGGATCCATCCTGAGTTCAAACCCAAAACCAACCACATACAGTGACATCGTAGCAACATGCAAAGAATTGTCCACCCCCAAGAGTACAAGAATTCACTAAAAAATAACCACCACTCCAACAAGCATGAGAGAAAGGAAGTGAAAATGGGACTAAGTTAGAGGGGACAAAGTAAGTCCCATAACTAGTGCTTGTGGCCCATTAGAGGCAATCTAAGGGGTGTGCTTTGAATTCCCATATATTTTTTATTATTTTTATTTTTATGGAAACCACACCATGCAAAGACCCATGCATTTTTACATGCATTTGGCCAAGGGGTATGCTTTAAATCCTCACATCTGTGTGTGTGTATGTGTGTTTTTTTTTGGTGCTTTTGCGATGAGGACCACACCATGCAAGGCCAAATTTCCAAGGAACTTTCGAGCATGAGAGGACTTGGAGTGGTAAGAAATCCATGAGGACACTCTTGCAAACTAGGGAATAAAAAAGTACGAAGAATTTTGCATTCCCCTTGAAGTCACACCCTATTCAAACAATTGGATCATCCCCAAGTCTGAGGACTACACAAGTCACAAATTAATTAAAATATTTTTATGTGATGGGGATTTTCATGTTTCCAAAAGGAGGAAAACCATGGAGTGGATGAATGGGTGGATGACATGGACTCACTTCTTGTTTTATGAGATAAAAGTATAGCTAATTTCCTAGAACATTAATGCGAGGGCATGACCAAGATAGAATAGGTGGACCCTTTCATGCAACCCATCGCAACGAGAAACAACTGCACCAGTACATCTGATGACAATAAGACGATTTATTAGTAAACAACTGGAAATTGAGCACACACACACATATATATAAATAAACAAACAAAGAATAGAGAAGTAAATAAAGAAAGAAAAACTAAGTAAGAATGGAAAACATACAAACGATGTTGAAAAACAAAAAAGTGTAAAACAAAAAGGTTTCAAAAATAGCAAGGAGCTTAGTAGAATGGGTTAGCATGGAGAATGGTCTTTCCCATGACTAGGCTAGAAGGAGGAGACCCGAAAATTAGAACGAGGTTATCCCTATGATGATATGGTAGTAGCACTGGTTTGATAGAGTTCACAGAAAGGTTTTAATTATTTCCTATTGACTAATTGTGTTCTCATGGGGTCCTTAGGTTTGTGTATAATCCAGGCCCCAAATGGGAAGGCTTAGAAGACAACATAAGGTCCCTCCCATAGTGTTTTAAACTTAGTACATTGTGGTATGTATGTGGGGTTCCAATAGAGTACCTTATCTTCACATCGAAATGTTACCTTTCGAATCCTAAGATCATGATGTTTTTTATTATAGGCCTTGTGTATCTCATTTGATGATGGGACTACTAGTCAATTCTCATCTAGCACACTTAAGTTAATAAGTCATTCTTATTGTGCTAATGGCAAGTCAAGGCCCAAGTCACTGGCTATAGATAGTATCTAAAGTTCTGCCTAGACTGGAAGTTTTTGTAGCTTTCCATACACTAACTCGTAAGGAAAGTAACCTATAGGAAGTTTCTAGGTGGAGCGATAGGCCCAAAGGGCATCATTAAGTTTTGTGCTCCAATCCCTCCTATATTTGCTAATGGTTCTAGTGAGGATTTAGGTAATCTCCCTATTGGTGACTTTGGCTTGCCTGTTGGCTTGGGGGTGATAAGGTGTTGTAAATTTATGGTCGACCCCTAAGTGTTGCATGAGTTTACAAAAAGTGATGCCCATGAAATGAGTTCCATTATCTAATATGTGTGCACATGGCACTCTAAACCTTATGACAAACCGTATGCTATTGAACAAACCGTAAGGTTGTGTTTGAGGAATAGTCAATGATGGCTGCCACCTCTACCCACTTCATGCAGTATTCAACAATGACAATGATGTACGTCTTCCTATTGGACATGGGGATAATCGGACCCATGAAGTCGATGCCCCAAATATCGAAGGGTTCCAATGGCTAGATCCACTGTTGAGGTCCCTCCATTCGTGCAGTCATCCCACCATCTCTCTAACATCGTTCACAGGAGTAGGTGAACTATTGTGCATCCCTGTAGAGTATAGGCCAGTAATATCCTACAAGCAAGATCTTAATGGTTGTGTGTCATCTAGCATAGTGGCCCCCACAAGGGTTCTCATGAGCACCTTGAAGGATGTGTAGTGTATCTTCATTAGGGATGCACCATCGTACCACGCTGTCTGCACACATCTTATAAAGGTTTCCATTGATTTCTATGAAGAACTTGGCCTTATGGAGAAACTGTTGTTTCTATCGATAATCCAAATCCTTTGGTAATTCTTGGGTTGTGAGATAGGTGAGGATGTGGCTGAACCAAGGTGATTCTTTGGGCATCTTCTTATTGATTGCTTCAACGAAGAGGAGTTCATCTGGAAATTGGTTGAAGAGTGGCTCCTCCTCTTCTGTGTTATCCCATCGCAACTGAGATAAATGGTTAGCAACCACATTCTCAGTTCCCTTCCTGTCTACCATAGTAAGGTCAAATTCCTGAAGAATGACAAGATACCATATGATACGGGGGCTCACCGTTGGTTTGTTCATCAGGAATTGGATGGCACTATTTTCAGTATGTACAAACACCTTGTACCTAAGCACATAGTGTCAGAATTTTTTCAAGGTGAACACCACCACCGTTAATTCCTTTTTGGTGGTGGTGTAGTTGAGCTAAGCAACCACAATGCTGCAGCTGGCACAGTGGATATAGTATGGGCATCTCTGTTTGTTCCACTATATAAGAACAACTTCCAATGCAGAGTTGGATGCATCCGTCATGATATGGAAAGGTCTAGACTAGTTGGGTGCTCGTAGAATTGCAATTTCTATGAGTTTCTATTTCAGTGTCTAGAATATGGATTTGCATTCCCTAATCTAGACAAACAAAGCATCTTTCTTTGTGAGTTTTACCAACGGCTTGGTGATCTTTGAGAAATTTTTGGTAAAGCATTAGTAGTAACTAGTGTGACCAAGGAATGACTGAACATCTTTTATAGTGCTTGGTTGACTGGTGATTTCTTGAATGACCCTAATTTGTTTAGAATCTACACTAATCCCTACTTGTGAAATGCGGTGCCCTAGAATATTGCCCTCTTGGACCATTAAGTGGTTCTTTTGCCAGTTGAGCCTTAGATTAGTTTCCACACATCTTTTCAAAACTTGCTCAAGGTAGTCCAAGGCTTGTTCAAATGTTGCTCCATAGGTAGAGAAGTCATCCATGAATACTTCTACCCCATTGCCAATTTTTTGCTAGAACATGCTGAGGACAAGGCGTTGGAAAGTTGCAAAAGCATTGGATAGGCCAAAGGGCATATTTTTATATCTAAAAGTCCCCCAGGGACTTGTAAATGTTGTCTTTCCATGGTCTTCTAGTGTAATTTTCATTTGGTTATAGCCACTATAACCATCCAAAAATCTATAGTAACAATGCCCCACAATGGTATCCAACACTTGATCTACAAATGGAAGTGGAAAGTGATCCTTAAAGGTAGCCATGTTTAGCAATCAAAAATATATGCAGACCCTCCATTTTCCACCCTTCTTTGGCATAATAATGAGTGGGCTAACCTATTCACTATTTGCAATGGAATAGATTAACCTTGCTTTCAGCAATTGCTCGATTTCATCCTTGACTACTTGCTTCAATTTGGGGTTCAACCGTCTTTGTTGTTATTTCCGTGGCTTCATGGAGGAGTCAATATAAATTCGATGTTGGCATACCTTGGGATCAACTCTTGTTAATTCAAGGTATGACCATGCAAAAGCAGCCTCCCATTTGTTCACCACCTTAAGCAATTTCTTCTTCTATTCAAGAGTAAGAGTAGCATTGATAATTACTGACTTGCCATTCTACAAAAATGCATATTCTAAATTGTCCAATAAGGATTTAATTTCCAAAGACTCCTGCTTAAAACTTCTATGGATTTGTAACTTTCCCCAATCATCATTGTCATCAATAGTAGATACTTGTTGATGGACCTTTTCCAAATCATCCATGCTCTCTACATAGACGCATACAAGCCCCTCAAATGGTTCCATGCATAAAGCGCTGCTATTAGAGTCAACGATCAGCCACTGGGTACCTTCTTAATTTGTGGTTGCTATGTATAGGCATTGTTGAACTTGTGATTCTTCAACACACTGACTACATGCTTGAATAGATGTCCACTTAGTGGATCACAGTTGTTGCACACAGTTGCACCCAAAGACATTGTACACGATGCATGGAATGCGCTTCTTCTCGATCTTTCCAAAAGGATTTTCTTTTGAAATTTCAAGGGAAAGATCTCGGAGTCCAAATCATGCATCCACCATGCTAAGCCAGGCTCTTCCCATTATGATTGGAAAATTTCCCTTTGCAATTCTCAACACAAATGACCAAGAAGTCAGTAGGATAAGACCACCCACAAACGGTGATCACAATGTCTTCTACCAATCCTAAGGAAATAGTAATGGATTGGTCTGCCAACTCAAGTTGAATGTTGCTCTTCTTTAACGGGGCCAGGTTCCAAGTCTTGTACATGTCATGTGAAATTAAGTTGATGCCTAACCCCAAATCTAGAAGAGCTTTACATAGCTCATTTCCTGCCACTTGAAGATAGATGAGGGGGCTTCCCAGATCAGTTAATTTCCAAGGAAGATGGCCTACCTTTATCCAGTTTTTCATAGCATGTATGAGCATGACGATCTATATGTTAGGAGGTGTTTGGTTTAAAGGCTACTTAAAGGGTTGGATGGTGGAGGAGATTGGAGGTTCAAAGGCACTAGCCACAGGTGTGTGTGAGGGTATGNAGATTGGAGGTTCAAAGGCACTAGCCACAGGTGTGTGTGAGGGTATGTTTGGGTTATTAGGCCAAAAAAAGGATGTTTCTATGGTTTCACTTCCGATCCCCTCGGCTGAGAAGCTAGATATAAGTTCATAGCCCTCGTAGCATTACATTATTGTGGCGATGATTGTATCTCCCTCTACATAGGTGGAGCAGGCAGTAGCTAAGTGGCTTGTTGATGAGTAGGGAGGGCAGGAGAAGGTGATGGAGGATAGTAGAGATGTGGGTTCTCCCCCTAGGTGATGGAGACTATGTTCAAAAGTATTCTGGAGGGTAGTAATGATTTTAAAAAATCACATGACTAGAAGAGTCCCATAGGGAGATTGATTGCTGAACATAGTACCCATAAGGATCTGGCAGTCGATAAGGGTACTGCTGCCTTGGAGGTTGCATCCCCCACGATTATGGATGCTACCATTCCTAGAAATATTCATAAGGTTGCAACGGTGCTCCACTTGGATAATATCCTTGTTACTGGTGGAACTGCCTGGGATTACCTTGTGGGTAGGGCAATCTTTAGAGTGTTTGCCTCTTTGCCAAGCAAGGATTCAATGCATACACCCCAAACTCTTGTAGATGCGACACCATAGGATAACACCCCTTAGGACGTTCATATTGGCATATATCATGCCCATCATCCTTTGTATCAAATTCTGCAGCTTCTTCTTCTACAGCAACTTTGCGCTTACCTTTATGATAGGCATGTTCAACTTCCTTTCTCCTACGTTGATAGCAATCATTACTTCGCTCTTTGGACTCCTCTGCGATTTTTCATCTTGTCAACCTTGGTTGATATTTCAAAAGCAAACTTTTGTAGGGGCAAGGTTTTACCATTCACCGCTACATCCAGCGGTGATTCTTCCTCATCTTCACAAAATCGAACTCTCCTCTTTCGGATGGAAGGATCCCAATTATACTCTTCTACACTTTCCTTCTTTCTTAGTTCCCCCTCTTCTTTAGTCACTTGCTTAATTAAGCACTACAGTTGATGGGCCCTTAGCTCTGATAGTCATCCTTGGGTGTACATGCCAAGGGTCTTTCTAGTTTCAAAGCGAAGCCCATCAATGATATGGCGGAGATGTGCCCGCTGAGAGTAGCCATGACTAGGGCATCAATGTAACAATGAGTAGTACCTACTCATAGCTACATCCAAGGGTTCATAACCACCTTGCTTCCATCCTTGGATCAGTCATCTTAGGTTAGCCACTCTGGAGTAGGTTTAATACTTGTCATTAAAAATTTCCAACATCGTACCCCATTTCTTGATTGATTTTGGCTCCAAAGACCAATACCAGCTTTTTGCTTTTTTGATGAGTGTGTGGGGAAACATCTTAAGTTTTTGCCAATCATTATCTATGTTTTTCATGGTGCAAGCATCATGAAATGCTTGCAAGTGAGTCTATGGATCACAATTATATCCCCCTTCAAATTTGGGGATGTTGTTCATGTCAACGTGCTTGATCCAACTATCTTTCAAGTGCCTACTGGGTATTTGAACTACCTTGGTGATACTGAGCATACTTCGAGTAGCCAATAGTGGTTCATCCAAGTCATAGTCCTACTGATAACCATGATGTCTGTGATGATTTTGGCTACCTCTCCTTTCTTGATGGTGAGACTCATGTGATTGGTCATGCCTTTCCTCACATCATTCCCTTTGGCCCTTACGATCACCATCACCCCGATCCTTTCTACCACGGTTACGATTAGAATCAGAACCGAGTGAAGATAGAGTGGAGCAAGAGGATGGAGAAGAGGGAGGAAAATTACCACTACCCTAGTGTCGATCTCCTCCTCTACTCTGATGACAACCTTGATCTTCACGTCCATCCTTGCCTTTGCCATGATGTTTCCTACGCAACCCTCCATCATCCTGGGGATTCCGATTACTTAATTTCTTGCATTGAATGATGGATTGAATGATCTAATGCATCAAAGGAGGTTCGACTGAATGGGAATCGTGAAAGATAGGCTCCTCATCATCATGCAGTTCTTTCAAGAATAAGGGGTTACTGAACTGTTTCCCCTTCATGTGTTCATGTTGTTCTACCTGCTGCCTATCTCATACACGTCCCTTAGTTGGACGATAGTCCTAATAGTCATGGTCCTCCATGACGTATTCCACACCGCAGTCCTGAATGCCTAGCCTAGTAAGATTGTGAAGTAGCATTCCAAGAGCCAATTGGTCAGGAGGTAATATGATGTTACCCTCCATGTCTCACCAGCGTAGATGCTCATCCTGATGTAGGATAAAGGTAAAGTCAGGGACATATGCATCCAAATGTGTGTATACCACCCGACATTCCTATGGCAACAATGGGTTGGATCCATCTCACCTGTGAGAAAAAGACATTCTGGATGTTAGATAATCCACTAATTAGTGTGCCTTACTCTTTACTTAGACCACCTAGTGTGCATATATTTTACTATCCTGGGTCCGTTCCAATGAAGTGAATGATAATTTTGCTAAGGTTAGATAGCGCATGTAAGACTAACAGTCCCCGACAACAGCACCAATGATGAGCAACAAGGTACCCCTATGCTTAACCAAAAGAATCATGGGCATTCACACGTGACTCGATCAAATTTCATAGACTGTAAGCACTTGCATACACCAAACTCTAGTGAGAAAAACCTTATGTTAGAATGATTGTTTTATTCCCAACCTCACTTGTGAAGTTCTAATGTGATGGTTAAGTGAAATTGAGGCAAATGATTTTTGTTGATTTTCTCTTTATCTTCTAAAATATAATTCTTGCAATGTAAGAAATGGAATGTTGTGTGATCTATAATTGTTCTATTGTATCTCTTAACTCTCCCTAGCCTAAGCAACTGATCCCATCTCCTATGCACTTCTAGAGCATCCCCTAACCACTGCTGGGTTACTAAACGTTAAGCATCACTAGGTTGCCAAGTGTTGGATTTACATTCAAGATGGCCGTACTTATGGTTTTTACAGAAGATATAAAAGAGCAATAGCAATAAAGTGATAACAAAGAAGACTTAAGAAATTATTAAAGCATGAAAATATTAAACTATTTAAATGGTTAAATGATTAAATCCAAATGCTGCAAGGAATGCTTAAAAAGCTCATCTTTATTTCTGATCACACCAATGGGCTCAGGTACATTAGCGCTTGAATAAAGAGTCAAAAACCTTTCTCACACCTGTTGTGAGCACTTGGAAAATATTCTAACTCTTCCAAGAAAAAACTACAAGAGTCTGGTCACAACTACTCCAAAAGATACCTAAGTGTGGTGAGAGCACACTTATTTATTGCTAGAGATAGACTTTGCATAAATGAGGCCATGTAAATGCATGGACAGATGTGTCGATGGGGCCACGTAAATGTGGCCATGTATACGAGGCTCCATATATGTGGCCCAGTTGACGTATCGACGGATGAGCACTTCATTAGATGTTGATAGCATTTATGATGTAGCTAGCATCATTTACATTTAGAGGATCATTGTAGACCCTCATGGATTGGTTTTGCGGCATAACCTAGTTTTTAGCATCGAGCACCAATTCATCCCTATCAATCATTTTTTAGAGGTCAATTGGCAAGGCTAGACAAAAATCCATGTTATGACTAGACAACTAATTGTAATGAGAGAATTGAAGCAACTTAAAATGTTTTGGAACTGGGGGCTCATTTGGTACTATTGAGGTGGGGTTTCTAAGAAACTCATAGTACCTTTCATGCCTTTTACAGGTATCCTTAGACATTTGCTTATATTGGATGTGCCCAACTTTCAACATTTAATCTAGCAATTTTGATGGTTTCAGTGGTAATGGGATATACTTTGAGTGATCCTTGCACTCAAAGTTGGGCCTCTAACTATCTTGTGTTGTGGCCGTTGCAGATGTAGGGGGATTAGTGGCTTTGTCACCAGGGTTAGTGATTTTTTTTCTAGGTGGACCTTTGGGCAATCTAGCCTTGGTTGTTTTGGCCTCTTTGGCCATAGTTTCCATGGCTGCAGTTTCCTTCCCCTTATCCTTATCATTTTTCGCATGTAGGTTTTTGTAGGCCAAGTACTTACTAGCTTCTACTACATCCTGTATGCTTTTGGTCTTGGCAAAGGGTTGGCTTAGAGACTGTAGGGCCAAGTAGTATAGTTTTGACTTGACGAAGTCATTGATTGCACCCTTGAAGATGGCCAAGAGGTGCATCTTAGCTATGGGCTCTTGGCACATTTAGCCATTTTATGGAATAGCAAAGGTAATAAAATATGAATGAGACATAGAAGATATTCAAATAAAAAATATATGATGGTTGTGCCCTATTGATATTTTAATACCAGAGGTTTCATGTGGAAATTTTTTGAGTGAAGATTTAGTGTTTCCATTTTCAAATCATGATACCAAGGAAAGGAAAATTTATCATGTCCCTGTGTGATAGGAAGATTGAAAAAAAGAATTGAAAAGTTTTATCAATTTAAAAGAGCCCACCCTATTCATGAATGCATCAATAAGAAATTAAAATTCCTATTAACCATTGTTTAGTTCACATTCTATGTTTGGCCCTACCTTGCAAGAATACTCTGCCAGAAAGCGTTAGTTTCCAAAACAGTCAGGGTGGCAATAGAAGTGTTCTCCTCAATCTGCAAATATCGGGCACAAATGGATTATCATCAGAATCATTCTTGAAATGGCTTTGGACGGCATCGATGGTCTTGGTGGTAGCATAAACCTCCTGGTCAGAATCATATCCAGCATTCAAGGCATCAATTTCTTCCTGATTCCCGCCTTGAATGCAGCCACCGGATCCACTTCTTTGTCACCACCGACGCCATCAATATTGATGTTGTTGAAACCCCCGGTGTACTCGATGTTGTCCAGGACGTTACCTTCAAAGTGGTCGCTAGGAGGCTCTAGTCAGGGATAGTATGTACAGGCACCCCTGCAATTTCGTGGATTCAAACCCCGGAATGATAAAATCGCCTAGGAGACCCGGCCTATTCACGTCAAAACCCTCGAATCCGAACCTGCGTTTCAACATTCTGATCCTTACTATTTCGCGTGAATATGAAAAAATGACCGTCTATTTCCCACATGAAGCTTTGGCTGTGGTCGCACTGCAAAAAATCCATGGGCTGAGAACAAAGACTGCAAAGAAACTAGCTCCAACGACAGGCACATTTCCAGCTCATCCCTGTAACTTCCAATAATTTGTGCAAGCTGCTTCCTCGCCAAACAGGGATTTTCTCCAAAGAACTCATTTCAAATTTTTAGGCGGTATGTCATT
>MNCI01015552.1:0-72316 GCA_015680685.1 Gnetum montanum
TCCACCTTATTGGTGGTAGTGGTAGTTAATTTATTTTTTTACATCTCGATAATTGTAGCTAAAATTCGGAATGACCTAAAAGACGAACCCGAAGGCGAAGCCACCGAACCTGCAACTGATTCAACATACCAAAAATCATTACCAGCAACTACCGGCATAGGAGAAGGCTCAGCCGCCGTGTCAGGAAAAGTCTCCGTATCAAAGGCATTAGCATCGAGCATGGTTATATCTTTTTTGATTGCAGGTTCCAGGGCAGATAAACTGGTGATTGCCGATTTGTTGTTGTTTCTTTTACTGCCTAGAACACCTTTTGAAATGCATTCACAGGCCTGCAACTGCTCGAAAATATTGTGCCGTCTGTACCACGTGGTTTGTGATGATGTGTAAATCTTAGGGCTCCTCCTGCTACGGCAAAGCTTCTTCATTTTGTTTTTAGAACGGCGAGGGTTTCAGAATAGCACAGAATCTAGCAGGGTTTGGCGATGCATGAGGAGGTTTTTGTGGCCCTGTTCACCTGTCACAGAGGTGGTCAACATTGCTTATGTTTTGCTGCCCAACAAAAAACAAAATGCTGATGTCTGTCCCTTTTTTTTCCTCTATTTTTTTGATGACTACCACAACCGCGTTTTTCTTTTCTCTGCATGAATAACGTCACGCTGATGTCTCTGCGGCCTTCTCCATCGTTGCCTTCAGTTGTGGTCTACACTGCTGCACCGTTGCCCTCAATCGTGACCTGCAAAATGCCGGTGAATATTGCGATCTTCCCAGAGGCGCGATGCCTTGGTACCTTGCGCTCATACCATGGTGAAAAATTCTGATTTTCTGTTTAATTTGTGCGATGTGTCCCAAAAGAAATCAACGTCTCCCCTTTGGAACAGGGCTAAGGTTTATGCTTATCTTTTTACGGGAGAATTCATTAAAATCCCCATAGTGATTTCCATCTCTTTCTCTTCTTCTTCTTTATTTAAAAAAAATGATAGAAACCAATACCTTTCCCAATCACATCTTGCCATTTCAAAAATTTGTATTGTAATATTTCAGAAAGTCTCAACCATCTCATGTCTCTGTTCCATACAATGGCTAAATGTGCCAACACTTACATCCACCATCATTATGTACCTGAATCCACAAACTCTTCAATGATGGCAACTTTGCCCTTACCTTTGTTATGTGCATAATTAGCTCCTCTCTTTTTTCTATTTTCTTGCTCACTACCTTGTTCTCTAGACTCCTCTACTATTTTGAGAATGGTTTGGAATTTATTATCTAGGGAGTCCCACATTTGGTCCACCTTTGTCAATACTTTTGATGCAAGTTTATGAATGGGCAATGTTTTCTTATTTACCATCTCTTCGAGTGGTGATTCTTCTTCATCCTCACAAAATCTAACTCCCTTCTTTCGAAGGGAAGGATCTTTGTTATATTCCTCCACACTCTCGCTTTTCCTTAGCTCACCTTCCTCTTTGGCAACTTGCTCCAACAATCTTTGTACTTGATGAGTCCTAAGCTCAAATAGCCTTCCTTGGGCATAAGTCCCAAGGGTTTTTCATGTTTCATGCCTAAGCCCATCTACAAGATGGCGTAGTTGTTCCCTCTACGAGTAACCATGGCCTGGGCAATGATGTAACAATGCATAATATTGGCCCATGGTAGGATCCAAGGGTTCGTATCCTCCTTGTTTTCATCCTTGGATTTGCTTTTGCAAGTTGGACACTTGTGAGTACATCTAATACTTATTGTTAAACAGTTCTAACATGGTACTCCATCGATGAAAGGATTCCAGTTCTAAGGACCAATATTAGCTTTTCGCTTCTTTGACCAGTGACTATGAGAACAACTTGAATTTTTGCTACTCATTTTCTATGTTTTGCACATTGATGAGTCACGATATCATGTCCAACCCTGCGATATCACGTACGCGATATCGCAGCCCGCCGAAACATATATAAATAAGAGGCAACTTTTCCTTGTTCACACATCTAGAGTTAGTCCCTTAACCAAACTATAGTAGTTTTACCATTCCAAGCCCGCACTAGGAGTCTCAAAGTGAATGGATCATTATTTGAGCAAATTGTACCTGAGCACACACTTGTGTATGACAATAAAGATGAACTTTCTGATAAACCTTGCAGCATATGGACTAAGCTAAATAGGATTTAATTATTGTTAAATGTTTAAATACTTTCCTAGATAATTAATCTCTTTCAACCCTTGACTCTCCTAGTTAAGTGCATCTAGTACGACCACTTCGAGCATGTGTGTAACACTTGGTAACCCAGTAATGAGTAGCATTTGGTAATCCTAGTAGTGTTGCACTGGTTGAGGGTGTGTGTAGCAAGTGGGAATGGATACTAATGCTAGGATACTTAGAACTTAGTTAGTGAATAGTTAATGAAAATTAGTTATTTAGTTCTCTTCACCTTTCCCTACTAGCATAGTCATTAAAAAGATAAAAGTTATAAAAATCACATACCTCAAACTTACTTAACCATACAATCATGACAATACAAGTAAGTTTGGGAGGATAGTGATTGATTAACCTTAAGTGTTCCATTAAGGTGCGTAAGCACTCAGTACTTGGAGTTTTACTAGAGCACATGTGAGACGCTCGTATTCGTATGGTTGAGTGTAGAGGTACCTTGCCACTCATCATTGGTATCGTTGCCGGGGACTTAGTTGTTTGTGCACTACGTAGAACATAGGAGATCATCCATATCGTTGGGAAGCTAAAACGAACCCTTAGGGTTAATCAAAAGAAAAATAAGATAACGGAAAATAGCACACCGAACAAGATAGAAATTTCTTCTTCTTTGCACAAAAGCACTTCACCGCCTAGGAACAACACTAGAGACAATCGGCAGCACAACAGACATAACCAAAATCCGTCAGTTCCTCAACAATTTCGTGTGGTATATATTCATCATGATGAATATATACCTGACTTTACCTTTATTCTTCATCAAGATGAACAACTACGTTGGAGAGACTTGGAGGGTAACATAGTGTTGCCCCCAGACCGAGCAATCCCCAACATGCTCCTTCGTGCTCTTGCACAAATAGGCATGTTACAATTGTATGCAGAGTACGTTGCATGCGATTACAACACAAGGGACTACCATCCCACAGAAGCACAACGTCAACAGGACTTGCGATAGGAGAATTACCACACATCTTTGAAGGGAAAAGAACCCCATAATGCTTCACCCATCCTAAGAAAAATTGAGGGTGGTGAACCTATTTTGATAAGTTCTCCACAAAATGATGTTCCTCCTCCTAATGATGGTGAGAAGGTGGTGTATCAGAACATTCACTCCATGATTCACAACCCTAGTTCTGATCCCCACGAACACCAAGTGTTCAACAAGGGAACACAAACACATGGTAAGGGTGGGCATTTTGATCATCATCACGATTGGGACCAGGATCACCGAAGAGAAGGTAAGAAACATCTTCATGGTGATGGTTCTCCTTCTTCTTCACCTTCATCATCACATTCACCCTCTCCTTTAGTATCAGGACATAGTCATAAGGAAACTAACCAGAAGGATAAGGGTAAACAATGTAAGAGACCTTGGCGAGAGAGTTGAGAGAGAGGATGAGGGCACTCTAGGGAATCACGACATAGAAGAAGGGAGAGTAGGGAACTGTGTAGACATCACATATGCTATGAAAGAAATGACCATGAAGAACCCCTACTCACAACTCAAAGCATGTTAGACATCACGGAGGCCGTAAGAATTTCCACAAGGCACCAAAAAGATAGTAGGATCAAGAGGTTAGATATGAATAACATCCCATGATTTGAGGGGGGATACAATGTTGATCTTCAGAACCACTTACAAGCATTTCACGATACATGTGCCTTGCAGAACATAGAGTGGAAAAAATTAAAGTTGTTCCTAAGGACACTAGTAAAAGAAGCAGAAAGGTGGTACTAGTCCTTAAAATCAGAATCCATTCGAAGGTGGAGTACGATGCTAGAACTATTTAACAATAAGTATTAGACATACTCCCAGGTGTCTAACCTACAAAAGAAAATCCAAGAATGGAAGCAAGGAAATCATGAACCCTTGGATGCTACCATGGGCTAATATTACGCACTGCTACATCGTTGCCCAAGCCATGGTTACTCGCAGTTGGATCAACTACGCCATCTCATAGATGGACTTAGGCATGAAACCAAGAGAACCCTTGGAACGTATGCCCAATGGAGATTATCAAATCTTAGGTCCCATCAGGTACATAGATTGTTGGAGCAAGTAGCTAAAAAAGAAGGGGATCTATGTAAGAGAGAAAGTGTGGAAGAGTACAACCGCGATCCTTCCCTCTGAAAAAGAGGAATGAGATTCTATGAGGAGGAGGAAGAGTCACCACTTGAAGAGATGGTGAATAGAAAAACCTTGCCACTTCAAAAAATAACAACAGAAGTGTCAGTGAAGGTAGACCAAATGTGGAACTCCTTAGATAGTATATTTAAAACCATTCTCAAAATCATAGAGTACTCTAAGGAGCGAGGTAGTGACTATGACAAAAAGAAAAAGAGGGATTTGGACCATGCACGTAATAAAGGTAAGGGTAAAATGGCAATCACTAAAGAGGTTGTGGATTCTGATATGGACAATGATGGTGGATGTGAGATATGCTAGTATGACCATCCTAAGGGATGTTGCCCAGTAATCTCACATCTGCAAGAGTCTAGGATGTATGCACTTAACCCATGACTTAAGAAATGACAAGCACCCCGATGGTTACCTTATCTCTAAGGTAACTCGAAGCAATTCCACCAACCATTAACGTATTATCCAAGTGGAACTCTACCACAACCTATTGAGAAACACTAACAATGAAAATACCCACAATCATGGGGGATGCCACCGCCAAGGCAACAATACCCTTACCAACAACCGGATCCATATGGCTACTAGGTGTAGTAGCCAATCTCTCTACATGACTCTGTTGGACACATGACACCACGACGTCACTACCAAGCTCAAGAGTATTATAGGACTCCTTCTCTTGAGCGTGACAACCCATAGACATACCATCCTCCGAATGCATCCACAACTCTCACACTGATAGCTCCATTACCATCCACTCCAGCAATGCAAGAGGAACTCCCCACTCAACCGTAGCAACCCAATGTCACGAGGGCTATGAATCCTCAACCCGTAGTTGGTCCTAACAACCTTATGTAGAAAAGATCTTTGTTCAGAACCAATAATCCAACCAATCCCTCACCATCACAAGTGGTTGAACATCTGAACACCTCCCTACCAAGTAAAGCTTCAGGCCTCCTTCAACCCAGAAATCAAGCTTAACGTACACGATTATGTTAACACATGTCATTACTGACTGGATTAAGGTGGGCCACCTTCCCAAGAAATTCTATGATCCTAGGAGTCCTCTAATCTACCTCTAAGTCACTGGGAATGAACCATGTAAAGCTCTTCTAGACTCAAGTTCTGGAGTCAACTTAATATCACAAGAAATGTATAAAGCCTGGAACCTACCTCCATTAAGGAAGAGTAATATTTGACTATAGTTGGTTGACCAATCCATCATTGTCCCCTTGGGACTTGTGGAGGACATTGTTACCACTATATGTGGTTGGTCATACCTAGTTGATTTCCTAGTGATGCAAGTAAACAATGGTAAGGGGGACTTCCCAATAATAATGGGAAGAGCATGGCTAAGTACTATAGATGCATGCCTAGGAATCCATGATCTTTCCTTGGAAATATCTAAGAAGAACACTTTTGGAAAGATCGAGAAGAAGAAAGTTTCATGCATTGCATATAGTGACATAGGGTGTCATTGTGTGCAGAAATCATGGGTTATGTGAAGTTTAGCATTGTCTACATGCAATCGGTGTGCATAAGACATTAATATACAAAAGTGCCTATATGCAGCAGCCACATGAAAAGAAGACACCTAGTGACTAATGGCTGATCAAGAGAGCAATTTGCTAACATGCATGGAATTCACTGAGGAAATAACTAGTGCTTACATTGAAAGCATAGACACATTGGAGCAAGTCTGTTGCCAAATTCCAAACCTTAACCTCAAAAACATTAATTGGGGAAAGTTGGAAATTCCTAAAAGATTTAAATAAGAGCCCCTAGAGTTGAAATCATTGCCCACTAGTTTGGAGTATATGACCCTCGAAAATGGAAAATCGGTGACCATCAATGCAAGACTTATTTCCAAACAAAAAGAAAGACTACTAAAAGTGATAAACAAGTGGTTAAAAGCCTTTGCCTGGTCATACCCTGAGTTAACCAAAATAGATCCTAGAATATGCCAGCATAGGATTTACATGGACCCCTCCATGAAACCTCAAAAACAACGGCAGAGGCGATTGAACCCATAGTTGAAACAAATAGTAAAAGAAGAGATAGAACAACTTCTAAACTCTGGGTTCATATATCCCATTGCTGATAGTGAATGGGTTAGCCCTCTACTGATCATGCCTAAAAAGGGAGGCAAATGGAGGCTGTGTATAGATGTTAGGGTGTTGAACATGACAACATTCAAGGATCACTTTCCGTTGCCATTCATTGACCAAGTCTTAGACACCATAGCAGGGCATCACTATTATAGTTTTCTGGATGGTTATAGTGGATACAACCAAATATGGATAGCACTAGAAGATCAAGCAAGACAACATTCACCAGTCCTTGGGGAATGTTTGCATATAAACAAATGTCATTTGGCTTGTGCAATGCTCCTGCCATGTTTCAATGCTTAGTTCTAAGCATATTCCAATAGCAGATAGGAAATGGAGTATAAGTCTTTATGGACGACTTCTCCACTTATGGAACAAGCTTTGATCAAGCCTTGGACTGATTAGAGAAAGTGTTAAAAAGATGCGTAGAAACCAACTTAAGGCTCAATTGGTGAAAAAGCCATCTGATGGTCCAAGAAGGCGTAGTACTTAGGCATAAGATTTTGCATTCAGGAATAGAGGTAGACCCAGATAAAGTTAGGATCCTCCAAGGAATCACTCGACAACCGAAAACTATCAAAGAAATTCAGTCATTCCTTGGACACATTGGCTACTATAGGAGATTAATTGAGAACTTCTCCAAGATTTTCAAATCATTGGTAGAACTAACAAATAAGGATGCACCATTCGAATGGACCAAGGAATGTGAACGAGTATTCCAAACTCTAAAACAAAAGCTTGTGGAAACTCCCATTCTACAAGCCCATGACTGGTCCAAACCATTCCATATAATGATTGACGCATCCAATTATGCCGTAGGAGTCATACTTACATAGTTAGATGATCAGAAACATCCTTATTACATCCACTATGTAAGTAGGAGTATCGTCGGTGCACAACTTAACTACACAACTACAGAAAAAGAATTAATGGTTGTAATGTTTACATTGGACAAGTTTAGGCACTATGTGTTAGGATACAAAGTGTACATTCATATAGATCATAGTGCAATTAGGTTCCTCATGAACAAGTTAATGGTTAGCCCTCGTATAATACGATGGCTAGTAATCCTACAGGAGTTTGATCTAACAATGATCAATCAAAAAGGCACCAAGAACATAGTTGTAGATCATTTATCTCAGTTGCACTAGGATAGCAAGGAGGATGAATATGTCGTATCTGATCATTTTCCTAACGAAGCCCTCTTTACCGATGTAGTGAATAACCAACCCATGGAAACAAATTGGTATAGTAGCATTCTCACCTACCTCATTTCCCAACAAACACCACAAGAACTAGACTTTAGGAAGAAACAACAGTTTCTTCACAGAGCCAAGTACTTCATGGAGATCAATGGAAAACTTTACAAATTTTGTCTTGATGGCTTGGTCAATGGTGTGTGCCCAATGTGGACTAACTAAGAGTTCTCCAAGATGCTCATGAGAGCCCTTGTGGGGGATACTATGTAGGGGGACAAACAACTATTAAAATCCTGCTTGCAGGATATTATTGGCCAACATTATTTCAGGATGCCCATCAATTTGTCCAATCCTATGAGTGGTTTCAACATGATGGGTGAATGACTACTAGAATGGAGGGTCTGCGACAATGGATTTAACCTTTAGAATCCTTTGAAATTTGGGAAATAGACTTTATGGGGCCCATTACACCAATGTCCAATGGAAAAGCTTACATCATCATTACCGTTGACTACCTAACTAAATGGGCTAAAGAAGCTACTGTTATAGATTGCACATCATCTACAACTACACGATTTGTGTAACAACAAGTCATAAATAGGTTTGGTGTGCCATGTGCGCTTATCTTGGATAATGGAACACACTTTACAGGTGAAACCTTTCAGAAATTGATGCAATGCTTAAGGGTTGAACACAAATTGACTATACCTTATCACCCCCAACCTGATGGCCAAGCTGAGGTCATGAATAGGGAGATTACTAGAATATTAACATGAACAATTAGCAAATATACGTGAGATTAGAGCAGTAAACTGAATGATGCCCTTTGAGCATACCGCTTTACTTGGAAACTCCCTATAGGCTATTCTCCCTACGAGTTAGTATACGAAAAACTTCCAAGTCTTCCAATTCAAAACAAGCTTTGTACACTATCCATGGCATGTGACCTCCACCTTGACCTTGATCTAACACAAAAAAAAAAAGATTGGAAACTCTAAATGTGCTAGACAAAAATCAATTAGTTGCCCTATCATCAAATGAGTTGCACAAGGCACATAACAAACAATGTCATGACTTAAAAATTTGAAAGGTTAAGTATCAACCAGGAGATAAGGTCCTCTACTAGAATCCCACACACGTGCCACAATGCACAAAATTTTAAACGTTGTGGAAAGGGCCTTACATTATTCATACAACCTTTTCTTCAGGGGCCATGACCATATACAAACCTGAAAGTCCTGATAAGAGATTATTGGTCAATTTGCAACAAACTAAACCCTTCCATGAACTTAAAACATCCAGTGCACATAATACCTTTGAGAGAGGACGACCTCGCTCCTCATTTTAGATCTCCTCCTTTCAAGTTAGTCATGGGGGAGATGGCCACCTATGCTAATTATTTGAGGCCCTCATTTTCTTTTTAAGTTTTTTTATACACATTTTTTTTTGCAAATTCCTTCAACTTTTCTTGTTTTTTTTGTTTTTTTTTTTGCAACATCATTTTTACTCTTTCATTTCTTTGTGTGTTTGTTAATTTTGTTTGATTCATCATCTAATAAGTGCTCCTAATGATGGTATGAATTGTATTCCATTTATTGTTGATGTTTGGTTTTTACTTTTGAGTTATAATGTTGATAATAAGGTATGGTTTTTCTGATATAATAGGCAATGAGTCCACTTCATCCATGCATTCATGAATTTCTATGGTCTCTCTTTGCTTGGAACTGTATAGTCCTCTTCCTTAAATAATAAGAACTATCAATGAATCGGTGACTGGGCATTTCTCAAACTAAGGAAAGACTCAAAGGCTAAAAAGGGTGTGACTTCAAGGGAACTTGATGCATTTTTGCTGGCCATCCTCTTGGGTGGTTGGATGTTTTTCTTCATGAGTTTTCCCTACCATTCTAACAATTGCTCCATTATAAGGAAGCTAAGCTAATAAAAATAATAAGTCTTTGCATGGTGTGGTTCTCACGCAAAAAAAAAAAATAGTGAGAATTGAAAGCACACCCTTTAGACAAAATAATCATTTGGGCTACAAGCACTAGTTATGAAACTAAATAAAAATGTTCCCTCTAACTAATTCCCTTCCTCACTTCCTACTTTCTCCTTTTTTCATTTCATTAGAATGATGGCGACTCTGTGATGCAGGCATTCTTGTTACTTCAAGTGGATGGATTGACCAATTGTATTAATGTGAAGTCACTAGATGTGGATTGTTTGAGGCTATATTTGGAATGAGATCTACTAAGTCACATTAACTATTAACACACAAGGGGCTCTACATCACCTTGTTCTTGAGATTCCATTCCATTCTCTTCTTTCCACCCTTTGTTCTCCATTTTTCACCTCATTGTCAGTTGTATCAATAGTCCATATTTTGGTTGATGCATTATTTTCTTTTTGGTAAACTCTTGTGGTTAAGACTTAACTCTTGTTTCCAAATGGCATTACCAAAGCCTATGAACTCTTTAAATGCAGGATCATTAGGACATTAAGGGCATAAGCCTACTTTGGGGAGGACCCACTAGCATTCCTATTTGGTGCATCTATTAATTTCTTTTCCTTAAACATTTTTGCAATCACCATTTATTTTGTTCATCTCCATCTTTGATATCCATTTTATCGATGTTGTCATTGTGTCTTTTTCTCCATCTTCCTTATTCCTTATTATTTTTTTTCATTCTCTCGCTACCGAAGGTTCGCTCTCAGTCATGTAGGTCCTGGTCCAATTTTTTCAATTTTCTCCTAACCCCTACACCTTGGGTAGTCACCAGTGTTATATCTCCATATCCGCATCAGCCATACCACAACTCGGCCAATGGACCTTACACTAAGACAAGGTATTCACTGCATTTTGATTCATTTACCCTTGCTAATATAAGACTATGTTGTGTGTGCAGATGGAAATCATACACCAATGGATTGGATTTGGAGGAAACACTTAGAATGGACTAATGTTGGAATAGTTATGCAAGGAACAAGATTGATGATGCACTTATGGATGGATAACAAAAAGTGCAATCTTGGCGTCGGCAGCAACAGACTTCTTATTTTCTCTCTCTTCTCTCTTCTCTCTCAGCTGCCAAATAAGGCTGGATGTCAAATGTGTATAGTGTTCACTCTTGTTGTCATGAACACTAATTTTGTCATATATTGTAATGATGATCCATTCACATGTCACCCCATTCACTGTTAGTGTCATTCAAGTCAATAATCCCATACCTTCCCAGTATTTTGTAAGGAACTCAAGGATGAGTTTTCATTTAGTCATGGGGGTATGATGAGCCACAATATCGCATATGTGATATCACAACCCACTGAAACATCTATAAATAAGAGGCAACTTTCCCTTGTTTATGCATCTAGAGTTAGTATCTTAGCCAATCTATAATAGTTTTACCATTCCAAAGTTAGAATAATTTCCATGTGCCTGCAGTAGGAGTCTCAAAGTGAACGGATCTTTATTCGAGAAAATTATACTTGAGCACACATTTTTGTACGACAATAAAGATGAACTTTCTGAAAAACCTTGCAACATATGGACTAAGCTAAATAGGATTTAATTATTGTTAAATTTTTAAATTCTTTCCTAGATAATTAATCTCTCTCAATCCTTAACTCTCCTAATTAACTGCATCCAGTACGACCGCTCCGAGCATGTGTGTAATGCTTGGTAACGTAGTAACAAGTAGCATTTGGTAATCCCAGTAGCATTGCATTGGTTCAAGATGTGTGCGAAAAGTGGGAATGGATACTGATGCTAGGATAATTAGAACTTAGTTAGTGAATAGTTAATGAAAATTAGTTATTTAATTCTCTTCACCTTTCCCTACTAGCATAGTCGTTAAAAATATAAAAGTTATAAAAATCACATACCTCAAACCTACTTAACGATACAACCGTGATAATACAAGTAAGTTTGGGAAGACAACAATTGATTAACCTTAAGTGTTCCATTAAGGTGTGTAAGCACTTAGTCCTTGAAGTTCGACCAGATCATGTGTGAGATGCTCGTATTCATTTGGTTGAGTGTAGGGGTACCTCACCACTCATCACACATCCATTGTGAAAGGCTTGTAGATGATTTTAAGGATCAGCATTGTATCCCTCTTCAAATTGTGTGATATTGTTCATGTCCAATATTTTGATCCTACTATCTTTTTGGTGCCTTGTTGGGATCCTAATGGCCTCGGTTATATCTAGCATAATTCAAGTAGCAAGTAGGGGTTCATCATGATCGTTCTGTCTATAGCATCTATGATGCCTATGTTGTTTCCTACTCCCCTTCCTTTCATGTTGTGAGTCTCTAGAATGCCCTCGTCCCCTTTCTTGATTGTTTCGCTTGTGATCTCTATTTTGCTTACCATTATCATCAAGGTATTTACCTTTTCAACTGCGTCTAGATCTTGAGGGAGAGGGTGAAGGAGATGATGAAGGTGAAGAAGAAGGAGGACTGGTACCATGATGGTGCCTACTACCTTCTCTTTGGTGGTCATGGCCTCGGTCGCAGTTATGATCAGAATTTCCATCTTTATCATGCATTTGTGTTCCTTTTTTGAACCCTTTGTGTCCATTAGTATTAGAACCTAGGTTATGAATGGTTGAGTGAAGGTTCTAATACACAACCCCTTGACTAAAGTCAATGGGAGGAACCTCGTTTCATGGAAAACCTCCTAAGGCAGGTTCACCATCCTCATTCTCACTTGGGATATGTAAGACATCCTAAGACCACTTATCCTTCATAGATTTTTTATGTCTCTCCTATTGTAGGTCCCTTTGATGTTGTGCCTCCATGGGTCAATACTCTCTTGAGTCATGTTCATGCACAATGTATTCTACCTATAAATGTTGCATACTAGTTTGTGTGAGAGCACAAAGAAGCATGCTTGGAACTAAGTAATCGAGAGGTAACACTATGTTACCTTCTAAATCTCGCCAATGTAGTTGTTCATCCTGGTGGAGGATAAAGGTAAATTCTGGTATATACTCATCGGGATGAATATATACCACATGAAATTGTTGGGGTACTAGCGAATCATCATGTGTACTACGCCTTCGATTGTTCCCTGTATTAGACCTAGGCGGTGAAGCACTCTCATAAGAATGAGACATGATTGTCTATTTAGTGTGTAATATATTATTATATTCTCTCTTTTTTGCATGACTAACCCTAAGTTTTCGTTCCAATGATGGAAAAATTCCTAAGTTCTAATTAGCACACAAACAACAAAGTCCCCAACAACGGCAATAATGATGAGTGGCAAGGTAACCCTACACTCAACCATACGAATACGAGCGTACACACACGATCTGGTCGAATTCCAAGGACTAAGTGCTTACACACCTTCACAGAACCCAGATAGGTTAGTCAATAGTTGTCCTCCCAAGCTTACTTGTATGGCACGATTGTATGATTAAGTAAACTTACGACATATGATTTTTATGGTTTTTTTATGTTTTATGTCCTAGTGCTTAAGAGGGAGAAATGAAATAATTAAGTAACTAAATTAATTTAACTAATCAACTATGCTCTAACTAGTCCTAACACTAGCATCCATTCCCATGTGTTGTACACATCTTGAACTAGTGCAACACTACTGGGATTACCAAACACTAATCGTTACTAGATTACCAAGTATTCCACATATGCTCAAAGTGGTTGTACTGAGTGTGCTTACTTGGGAGAGTTAACAAGGAGAGAGAGAGAGAGAGAACATTAATTAACTAATGAAAACATTAAATAACTATAAATAACATTAAGGGTGAGAAATAATCTATTCTAAATGCTACAAGGTTTATCACAAAGTTCATCTTTTATTCCAGCCACAAGATGTGCTAAGGTACACAATGCTCAAATAAAGATCCATTCGATTTATGACTCCTACTATGGGCACTCAGAAATAATTCTAACTCTAACAAGGGAAAAGTGTAAGATTTTGGATAAGGGACTAAGAACTAATTGCCAAAACCAAGTGCGCCCACCTCTTATTTATAGGTGACGAGATGGGTTCTGATAGTAGATGTTTGATATCACTTGGAAAGCTTTGATATTGCATACCCAATATCGCGAATGCGATATTGTGGACCTAATATTACGATTCATCACTTGCTAATGATTTTTTGTGCCTAAGAAAGTTTTTTATAGGGGTTTCTCATTCTCTTGTTTCCTCTTTTCCTTTTATGGGAAGAAGAAGAAGAAGTGGCCACATGTCCTCTTACTTGTCCATCATGCATAATTTCTTTTGCCAAGTGTGGTAGAGTAGAGATTATCTAGATTTTCTTTATGATCTGAATTTCTTTGCTTTTCTCCATGTTTGCTACATGTCCAAGTAGATATACAAGAGAGTTAAAGCATTCTTGAATAAAACTGTAGATTTTATATTTCAATCATAGGAGAAAGCATTTTTTAATTAATTTTTTATAATTTAACTATAGATATATCCTAAAACAAATAGCCAACATAATATACCAAAAAAATTCTTTCTCCCTTAATTGAAATAGAAAATTTACAATTTTATTCATAAGTGCTCTAATTCTCTTGTATCTCTACTTGGATAGGTGGAAAGTATAGAGGAAAGTAAGGAGATTTAAAATATGAAAGAAATCTAGAGGATCTCTTTTCCACTATACTTGCCAAAAAGAAAAAAAAAATCATGCATGATAAACACATAGGAAAACATGTGGCCACCTCTTCTTCTTCCTGTAAAAGGAAAATAGGAAACAAGAGAAGGAATATGGCTTTTTCAGGTGCAAAAGAAATCATCAACAAGGAGAAAAATTCTTCTTCTTCCTTTCCTTCTCCATTTTCTTTTGTTGTTTCATCCTCACCATCTTCCTCATCCTATATCTCTCTATCCCATCATAGCCTCAATCCACCTACTACTACCTCCAATTGGCTTCAACACAAAGCCATCAAGGTGAGATTATATAAAAGGTTGGAAAAATTATGTAATAGCCAATCATAGGGAACAAGAGCTAGCACCTAAAGCCCTCCTAGAAAGAAAGCTAGTTAAAAGAAGAAAATGCCCAAGTGGCTTTCTTTCTACAACAATCAAACTAACATTAACCTATGAAACTTTTTATTATTGAACCTAAAAAGAAATATTTAATCAAGATCATTTGCATATTTGAAAACCAAAAAAATGACCACAAAAGTAGATAAATTAATAATCTCATATTTGTTCGTCACATAATAATATTTTATAATTTCCAACCACACACAAAAACAAGATCTGAATTTAACTCTTGTAACCATTTTACTAGTACTAATTTAATCAAAAAATTCATATGTTCAATAGTAGAGAATAGATAGATCACAACCATAAATTAGCATCCTAGGTTTTCCCCCACTCCATCAACTTATAGAAAGATATTAAAATTAGACTTGAGAAGGTATAGGGGAAAAAGTATAATTCAAGATTTAGATCCAAGATTTATGCATTCAAAGGAGGAGGGTTCATCAACCAAAATCCAAGAATTCAACAATTTTAAAACATTCAAAATTATCCATTGTCCCAAGGATACTCTTGCTTTCTACTAGCAATACCAATCCTCATATCAGGGATCCTTGGCCCTTGTTGGCAATTTTTTGCCAAAAATGCCCCAAATCATTATGGGTGTTTTGGAATTGTTACAGAAACAACTCTCATCCAAATCATTTAGGTGTGAGAGTGTAGAGGATGAGTGGAGAGATCCAAAAAAGTAATAAAGGTTTCAATAATCTAAGATTACAACAAAAATCTTGATAATTTTATACAAGCATTGTGAAGGTGGTTAGGTAAGTAAGAAGAGAAAATTTTGAGAAAATTAGCCCTTACTAGCCAATATCAAACATAATAGATATGGATCATTTTACCTCTTTGCTTAGATATCTTGATTACTAGGGGGTATTATTAGAATACTAGATTGCTATGTAACACTTATTTTTTTTCTCCTTGCTATCTCCTATAGTAGCCATAGTCTTCTCTCTCTTCCCACCCATACTCCCTACTATTGTATCCCTTTTTTTTGTTTGTTCTACTCAACTACTTTTACCTTGTGTATGTTTTTTTCCTCTCATCCTCTCCCTATTTGTAGGTGGAATAAGGAATAATGGATGGTTTCTTGTAACTGACTTCTTGGGGAATGTTTGTATTCTTTTCTTTTCTTTTTTAAAGTTATTTCTCTTTTTTTTTCAGCAATGTGTCATGAGTTCAATTCTCCTCATGATAACTATAAAAAAATCAATAAAATATGTATATTCATAGGTTGCAGATTCAATTCCTAAATTAACAGTTTTTGATATTTCAGAATTCAAATTTTGCTAGATCCCAAGTTCAATTTCTCTTGATAATTACAAAACATTCTAGCATAATATCTATCTCTTTATCATTTAAAATTGTCATAAAATTCAAGGAAAGAGTTTTCAAAATAGATTCATGATAATGGCAATTTAGGATACATAATCAAATAAGGAAAATTCTTTTTTACGTCATTAGCGATGTGAATTTTTCCATCATCTTACGAGTCTTGAATGGTCATGACATGACCTTTCTATAGTGATGGAGAAGGTACTTATACTCTACTATTTTAAACTAGAAGGAGCATTGTATCACATTTAGATAAATAAAATAAAATATAAAGCTACAGTATTTAAACACAATATCCCTATTCATGTGTTAGGTTCCTCCAACTTGATTCGTAGGTCAAGTTCCTCAATATGAACATTCTTTTGTATCTCAACATACTTATGTTTTAGCTCTTATAGCACACCTTAGAGTATTGTCCTCTATTTTTCTTTTGTTTTTCAGCATCTCTATTGAAATAAAAGAGAAAATATTTTGTTTTCTCATATATTAATTATTATTATTATTTTAAAACATTCCCAACATGTATTTTAAATCATATTTCTTATGCATAAAGTATTTAAACATTTAATCATAATACATATAAAAATATGGTCAACAAATTTATTACTATTTCAAATAGCCATTTCCACCACAGTCCAAACAAAGGACACACACAAATTGTCAACAAAACATGCACACAAACACATAGAAAGACTATTACAATCATTAACACAAAAGCTCAAGAAGAAGTTGTTTGTTATAGATTGACCCTCAAATTCCAACAAGAAAAAGACTAGGAAAAGGATTGGGAGGTCATCTCAACTACAAAGGAGGAAACAATAATCAATCTTAAGGAGCTCGAGGATTAGACCAAATAACTGACTTGGACTATCTGATCCTATTGTGAGTATCTTTAGGAGAAAATTAAGAATCAACCCTCTAGCAACCAAAGAAGTGGATGGATTGAAGACTAATCTATTAAGTTCCTAACTTTCCCCATTCATTGTTTTCTCATATTCATGTGTTAGTCTAATTCATGCTTATGTAATGTGACATTTTCTATAATTGATTTAGTTTATTGCATGTAGTTTATTTTGTCTTCTATATTTCTATTTTCAAGTAATTTAATATTTTCCAATTTAATGTTCTTTTAAATTATAGGTCACTTCCCTCTTTCACTGAGACTATTACTAAGCTAGCCATGGCCATAACCAAGGTGCCCTAGACAACAACATTGTAAAATTATGCATTTTTAGGCATTGCATGTTAGTTTGCATAGTGGCCTAAATTTCCACATCAACAAAGCTTCTATAAGGTAAAAATGATTTTTATTTTATTAGAAATTTAAGGTTAGCCAGAGCATTGCAAACATGGACAAGCAATTTAGCATAAATCAAGATTCATGGTTAGCCCTAGCCATCCAAGTTTGCATTACTAAATAGTGTTTCTTAATCTCATATTATATGTATTATACCCATTTTCTCAGTTTCATAATGACTAAGGCAAGTATGGTCTTGACATTGTCCTATTTGAATTTGAGCACAAAACTCCTCAAAAATGGCATCACAAGACACATTTCTAGCTCTCGAAGGCTTCCATGGACCATTATAGCTCATAACCCAACATATTAGCTTTACTTTTGGTGATCCTAAAATTTTTGGAAATAGAAATTTTTCTAACTCTAGAAGGTGACATTGACATGTGTCATTTTATGTGCATCAATGTCACCTCTTGTGGGACCCACAGTATTAAGTCTTCTCGGTTAAACTTGCCAAGAACAAACTCCAGATGAACTCTAAGTTAACTACACTTGACATTGAGGTTGATTTTGGTAGCCCTAACCTATAAATATGGGATGAAAATGAAAATTTAGGGTTGGTTTCTTGAGATATAGAGCATGAGCATTAGACATCCTAGTATCTCCCATGTGCTTTAAGGTCACTGCGAGCTCAATTCGTCCCCCAAGTCTACAACAACCTAAGAAATGATGTTAACATAGTGTTAGCATCAATTAGGTAGTTCTTGTGTTAGTCACCATAGTTAGAATTTTTTTAGTTGCATCACCATTCTTAGGACACAACCAAAAGGACCTTTTTTTTGTCCTAATTCAATTTTAGAAAGCATCTGCAGCTTTCCCATTTATATACTCATACCCTAAAGGTTCAATTTTACCTTCCAACCCACATTTTGTTCACAAATCAAGTTCTTTTTATTTCACTTATGTTTTTCACCAACACTTGTATTTTGCCCTTCTATAGGAGGCAAACACTTCTTTTTCAACAATAAAGAATTTTCATTATTTGGAAAGGGAACTGTAACCCTTTTTTCCATATCATAGCTCTCAATATTTTAATATTTACATTCTTTTATTAGCATTTCTAGACTTAGATTTTATTTTATTTCTCATAGTTCAATTTTTATATTTAGTTTTATTTTTAGCAATAATACTTAGTTAATTTTATTACTTAAATTGATCATTTTAATCATTTGACCATCTTTCTTGGTTCCTATGTGATATGCTAAGTCAACATTCGATTGGAGGTTTGTGCCTTATCATGGTGTGTTATTATCATTGACTCATTGAAGGTTATATTAGACCGAAGATGATTCAATGAATAAGAATTTTAAAAAGATGTATATTTCCATAACTATGTGTCTAAGCTTAGACTTGAACTAGCTTTGATTACCAACTACACTACCCAAATAGCTAATAAAATATCACATGTCCAACATTCAACTTGTGATATTTTTATTAAATATTATATTTGATGTGCCAAACATATGAATACTATACTACGCATAACTTGCATTTTGTTTGTTTCAGGGTAAGATTGAATGTTAACTTTGGAAAGCTTTGTTTTGCAACATGTTAATATATATTTATTTTTTAATTACTTAAGTAAGATATTCAAATTTTTGAAATTAACTAGGGCTAGGTTGTATTTTTTTTATTTTGGAAATTGAGCTAGTTGCCTAATTTTTCAAATTATTTTATAATATTTTTTGTATTACATTGTTATTAAAGCATTTTCTATCATATTTGGTTAATTTGCAACCTTCACTTCATGGGTTTGATTGTAGTGGACAATGTTGGATTATATAAAGTTCTAACTGAACTATATATCCTAGGTGTACCTATGTTTCACTTATTTCAAGTTTCAACAAACTCATATTTGATTTCAGTTAGAAAAGTTATTCTTATGGAATCTTTTAGACTAGGCTCTATTCCTATCATTTTACCTTCCATGATATCTGCCTTATTGTTCTTATGTACTATAATTTATTTTCAGTAGTGCTATCAAACTATTAATATACTTATGTACTTTCTGAACTTACAACTTGCACTAAAATATAGAGATACAATGCAAACTTCTCTATCTTGTTGAAGGCTAAAACTTCAAGAGTTATGGAAGCTGCACTATTTGGATTCCTTTTTATTTCCTTTACTTTAAATATGGGTTCTATTATTTTAGAACATGTTAAAGTGGTTTGTAGAAAACCCTTAGGCTGAATCCTACCAACCTTCATGTCCATATATTTGTTGAATTAGTGATCCAAATATGATTGGTTTTGCACATCAAAATATGAACTTTTGAAACCATATATGATTGAATTAACAATGTTTTCCTTGTTTAAATTTGAATTAATATTTAGCAAAAAATTATGTCAAGCACAAAAGGCTCACTCTTTGCTAAATTAGCTCAATTTTCCAATTTGCAATCTGTAAATGCATGATCAAAATGGTTCTTAAATGATTCCTTCCATGGGTTGTTACAATCGCTTCCTTCCTTGGTCTACAAGGCCTCCTTGACATCAATATCTCATATGTTGTATTTAGCTGCAATGCCAAAATTATTAGGGAAAGAACTAGACTTTCTATATGCCTGTTGAGCAGTAGGTTAAACAATGTCTTAAGGTCATAGCAAAACCTTGTAAAATACTGATTGAGAGTTGTATGAATTAATAAATGAATAATTTTGTAACCAAAAAAGCAACATGCAATTCACAGAAAACCAAAAAAGAGAAAGCTCTTGGTAAGAAATAGGTCATAGTAAAAAAATTTTACTTATGGTCACTAAGATTCTTTGGATCTATCTAACTAGTTTTAGAATTATATTTTATAGAATTTTTTAAAGACCTATCACCTTAGGTTACCAAGGCAAGTTTCATACCACTAAACTAACACCTCAATGTTACAACATTAAATATTAGTGTTAATGGTAAAAGAGTAACTTGGAATAATTTGATTATAAATACTTTTCAACATATAGAGCCTGATTCAAATTAGCAACATTTCCATACATCCTTGTGAATGGGCTAACTATTTGAGTCACTGTAGTTAGTTAGTTAATGGTAATGGTAAATGTATATGTTGAGAAGATACAACACTACAAAATACCATTAATATTAAAATTTTGAAAAGATATACAAACTACAATGGTATTATTGAAATGCAAATAATAAGAAAGATCAAAGAAATTTGTAGTGCTATAGGATTGCTAAATTAATTAAAATTTAATATTATTATATGTTATTTACAAAAAGAAAAAAAAATTGAAAAATATATTTTATTGATAATATTAACTTACAACTACATACCTCTTTAAGTCCTTTTCTAACTTGTAAAGGTCAATGATTAAAAAGAAAACATAAGTCCTTTTATAGCTTGTAAAGGAAATAATAAATTCCTAAATCTTTGGGGAAAAATTGAAATGGTAAATTGTAAATCTTAATGAAATCATGAAAAGAGGCTGATTTTTTTGATTTACATAAGCTACTAAAACATCAAATGATAGGAAATTAGTATATTAAGAGATAGAAAATTCAAATTTAACAGAGTAGAACTCCCACTTTGTGGTGTCCTAAAGAAAATACTAGAAAGAGATGAAAATGTTACATTGCAAGATTCTATAAATGTTTCAAACCAACCATCCATAGCATTGTTCATGACTAAAATCTTTTTACAAAATTAGACACCTACACATAGGGACCATCATTTGGAGTGATGGTAAGGTGTTCATTTCTCAAGTTGAAGACTTGGGTTGGAAACTCTCAAAAACATTTAGCTTTCACTCACCTACCAACCCTCCTAAAACTTCTTAGAGGGTAATAATCCTTTTTAGACTACCCTAAACATGTATTAAGAATAATTTTCTCACCAAGTCTCGGTAAAAAGTTTAGGTGAGGAATTTGTTTATCTCATCTGCCATTGAGATCACTCTATGTTCCAAACATACTTCAATACTAATTAACTTAGTAACAAAATATTTTTTTATTCAAATCCATACCTGGAGAGAATTTTAGTTAATGCTGAAGCAGAAAGGTTGGGACACTGACACACCAAGTTCACTAATTCACTCATACAAAACCAAGTTGTAAGCAATTGTGGATATTGCATAGGCACGAAAAGGAAAGTAGCATCCCAGTCAATCTATTTGCCTAGCTCAACAATTGCTGATATACCAATGACTTCATTTCTCCTCATTTGCATTGGTATGCAAATATTACTAGTACTTTCCCTTCTACTAAGTTGGTTTCGTTAACAAAAAATCTTTGATTAACTTGGTTTCTGTTAACAAAAAATCTTTGATAGATCCTATGAAGTTCTGCTCTTCTTAAGCCAGATACATGACTATTTGTCCATTATGTTAATATTTTTTTTGAACACAGAATGCATGACAGAATGCACATTTTGAATGCACAGTTTCACATATGAGTAGCATTATTTTCATCCAGTGATTGAAGATTTAGTTCATCATAAGGTATGATTGTTCTTGGGACTCAAAAATCTTTCGAACCATAGCACCCATCAGGGCTAGCGAATGAACAAAAGGAAACCACTAATATTGCATCAATGGAGCCATTACAACCAGCCAAGCTTTACAAAGTTTGAATCCTATTTGCATTCAGAATATTTTCATATAAATAATAAAAATGGAGATTTAAAGTTACAAATCTTGAAAGGACTTCATCATCAGCATTCTACACTAGTCCTACCACAATGGAGTTACCTAAAATGAGAGCTTTACGGTTTAGCTAAATTAACAATGTTAGGGCTTCACACATTTTTATCGATCAAAAAGCATAGAGATAAATTGTATACTCTTGAGAGTAATTCATGAAATACATCATTACTATCAAAGTCTTCTTTAATGCCATAAAATATTGGTGCAGGGTTTCACAACCCAGAGTTTTAATTACATGGATATAACCTATACAATTACGATTTATAATATAATAATGCCTTACACGTAACTTAAACTACAAGGCAACAGGCTTATAAAGGATGTTAATTTAATGACATTGTTATGATAAGTGAAATATTGAACATGATTGCAAATTAACAGGATAACAACATTGTTGACAATAAATGTTTTCCAAGATTTGACAAAATTACATTAAAATATTTTAAATATAGACAAGAGGAGTTAACAGTCCCTATAACTAATATTTACAAACAATTCACTTTAAATTGTGCATTGGATTTTAGATAAGGAGAATTTTTTATCCATACAACATCAAGGACTGGTGTAGATAAAGAAGCAAGTCAACAACAAAAATTTCAGATTGGAACATTAGCACTCTCACTAGAAAGACCTTGGAAATTATTGATGTTATGAAAAGACAAAAAAAAAAAGCATTGTTTGCTACTAAGAAACATGATGGAAAGGGGAGAAAGCTCTAAGGTCTTGTTGAGTGTTGCAAACGTTTCTAGTTAAGAAAAGAAAATTATCAAAATAGAGTGGTCATCATCATCAATCATTTTGTCAAAGATGGTACATGTACACTACCATGGAAATTGGATTATGAGTAAATTGGCCTAGAAAACTCCATCAAACAAGATTTTTGAGATTCAGTGGTTATGGTGCTTCAAGGAATTCCCCAACCATGAAACAAAATTGTCATATTACCTTAAGTTGTGTTTGGTTACATGAGCCATTGGATGCTAAATTAGTAGATTTTTTTCTCAAAATAAAGACATTATTTGGTTTAAGTCAAGTTTTGTGACATGTATCATGGGATATTAAGTAGACCCATCAAATGCACCTATTTTCATTGATTTTTGGGGTTTTTCTTCATAGGATTGCACTTTAGCGATGTAATCTCATATAGTTCATGAATCTTTTGATGCAAAATCTTATGTGATTTACATCTCATAGACTTACTTAGCAAGGTAGGTGTGACCCACTAAAAAAGAGCATCTCACTACAATGCTACGCTAGTGTTGGAACATCTCTTTTGAGTCCCTTGTGCTTGTCATACAAGTTATTTTTGCAAGTTTTGCTCTTGGAGAAGATTAGGACAAGTGTGTCCTATTTTTGTATGTCTTCCTATGATGATAATTCTTGGATTTTTTGACATGTTTGGAGGTGTTTTGGATCATTTTTATGACCTTAGGGGGTTCCATAACCTATGGGAACTTGTTTGAATGCATTTGGAGGCTCTAAGAATCAAAATGAGCATTTTTATTTTTGGAACCGACAAGATAGACTTCTACCCAAAAATATGGATGTCTCAATGTACACATCTAGCCAGAATTATAGATGTCTATGGATCAAATAGATGTCTATCAAAAATAGTATATGTCCCATCCAAAAGCAAGGCTTTCATAGTAGATGTCCTAGCAAAGTCATAGACATCTAAGTCACTAAGGGAAAAAGCTCCAATGTGGCATTTTGATTAGGAAACATTGAAAAACTCCAAATCCTTGTAGGAAACATCTAGGAAGGTAAATAGAAAGCTTCCTAGGGTTTTGGATCTCTATAATTATGTATGTATCCATCCATGAGAGAGAGAGAGAGAGAGAGAGGAGATAGAACTAGTATGTGAAGGAGTAAGAGAAAATGCTTTTGAGAGTGGAAAGCTAAGCAAGAGATATTGGATGAGTGAAATTGGTGATTGCAGCTCCAAGATCAACTTGTGATGTGTTGGTCTATGTGTTCTTTTCTCTTGTATTGCAATTGTGACTTAAGATCTTAGTCTTGGATTATGGGAGATATTTGAATTGGTTGTCTTGCATTGAGAACAACCATTATTTTGTTGTAGAGCTTTATGCTCTGCAATATTGATTGAGTATGATATGTTTTGGATGCTTGTGGATTGTGTGAACCCTATTGTATTATTCTAATAAATTAATTAGAGATAGCTAGTTTTCTTGTTTTCTAGCCAAAAAAGAAGTTTTATCTTTGCATAATATTTTGATTTAGAGCGTTGAAGGTGATTTAATTATTGAAGCAAACCTACTCTAGCGTTATTGATATTAGAGCTTAGTTTTATTGTTGCTTGGAAATTGGTTGAGGATTTTGTCAATTTGGATGGCACCAAAGAAGAAAAAGTTGCAAGCTCTGAATTGCAACATGGAGAGCTTGAAGTTAGCCTTCCAAATGATGGTTTCTCGATTAGATGAAATTAGTGCAAAGGTGGACAAATAAGTCAGTCTTGGCCATATCCAAAACTAAAAATGTGAAGAGCATGTACATTTAGATGAAAAAGTTTCACAGCTAGGTGGAGATGGAGCAAATGAAGAGGATGTACAATCTACCTATGGAAGTGTAGGAATCCTTCAACCAAGGATTCCAATGAGAGGAAATCCTATTCTTGATATGAGAACTCCAAGGGCTCAAGGGATGTTCAATACTTCTTCAAGCAAGGTTGATGATGAAGATGAAGTAAGGCTTATTTGAGCATTCAAAAATGTTTCAAGATTTCCATATGTAGAGTTGAAAACTTTCAATGTGTAGATGACACCAATGTTTTTGCAAGTTGGCTGAAGGCACTTGAGAAGAATTTTTAGTTTTAAGAGGTACTGAATAACTTGAGGGTACCTATTGCTAAATCCATATTAGAAGGTATGGCTTCTACTTAGCGGGAAAAGGAGTTCCAAGGTTATGAAAGATGAAATGGTCTACCTATCAGAGATTGGGATATGATGAAATACAAGTTAGAAAGAAAATTTGAAAAATCTTGATAAAAACAAGAAACCATTTTGAAGTTGAAATTATTAAGGCAAGGTGACAAGGATGTTAAATAGTTTTACATTAAATTTTGTGATCTATTCCATCAAGATACCATAAAATAGGAGGAGTATGAACAAGCTTCAATATTTTTAGGAGGTTTCAAAATGACATAACAACAAGAGTTGACCTTTTATAAGCCACAAACACTTGATGAGTTTTATGATTTGGTACTCAAAGTTGAGAAGAAATTAGAAGGATTCGAAAACATGAGAAAAAAAATTTCTAAGGGGAAGGATAAGGGATTTAGATTTGAGAAGGGATCCAAGTCCAAATTTGAAGACAAGGAGGACTAAAAGATTTGATGAAAAGGACAAAGCCAAGAAGGACCAAGGTAAGGAGAGGATCAAGGTAGTAGGTCATCAAAACTATAATTCTTTAAATGTGGAGAATGGGGATACAAGCAATTGGAATGTCCACCTCACAAGGAAACCAAGGACAAGGATGTGCAAACCATGGTGGTGGTGGAGACATTAATCCAAGCTCTTTAGAGAGGTAATCCTAATGCTCCAAAAATAGAGGATATATCTAAATTAAATTCTTGTACATTCATGGGGAATGTGAATAGAGGAGATCATTTTGATAAGAAATTGTTTTTTTAGATTAGGGTGAGTTATTTACTTAGTGGGGAATGGATTCATGTTTGCATTGATAGGTGAGCCCAAGAAAATGTTATTTCTTCTAGGGTAGTTACTAGAATGGGTTTGGTAACCAAGACTCATCCAAGACCTTATAAGTTGCATTAGTCATTGAAAGATTTTTACCATGAGATAATGGAACAATGTACTTTGAAATTTAAAATTGGGATTTTTCATGATGTTATGAAGTGTGATGTGCTTCCAATAGATTGTGCTGAAGTAATTCTTGATAGGCCTTGGAATTTTAAAAATGGTGCTCAGTTTGAAGGAGCTAGGAATGTGTGGAGTGTTGCTAGACTTGATGAAATCCATGATTTGATTCCTATGATAGCTAAACAAGTGAGGCAGCAATGCTTACTTAATGCTTCCTTGATCCTTCTAGAAACTAGTTTTGGTTTTGTTGTTATGATAACAGTTGTTGATAATCATGATGATGTGCAAGTTGAACTCTGTACATGTGTGCTAGGCTTGAATGAGAAATTTTGCAAGGTGTTTAAGGGGGAATTGGATGAACTATTATCGATGAGGAATGTATAACATCAAATTGACTTCATTCTTGGTGCTACCATTCTAAACAAGAGAGCTTACCAAATGGCACAAAATTAGATAGGGTTACTTGCAAATGGCTTCATGAGGGAATCCATTTCACCTTGTGTAGTTCTAGTAGTGCTAGTGCCAAAGAAGGATAGTGATGAATGGAGGATGTGCATTGATTCCATGGTAGTGAACGAGACAATAGTGAGGTATAGGTTTCCTATTCTAAGGATGGATAATATCCTGGATGTCCTTACCAATGCTAAAATTTTTAGCAAAATTGATTGGAAGAGTGCATACCATTAAATCAGAATTAGGTTTGGTGATGAGTGAAATATATCTTTCAAAACATTGGATGGATTGTTTGAGTGGTTGGTGATGCCATTTGGGCCCACACATGCACTTGCTACATTCATGAGGTTGATGCATGATGTATTTAAGGAATTGATTCATATGTGTTGTACTGTCTTTTTTGATGCTATTTTGATGTATAGCTCTAATGAGAAAGAGCACTTGGATCACTTGAGGATGGTGTGCCTTAAGTTAAAGAAGGCATAATTGGTGATCAATGTAAAGAAAATTCATTTCTTCAAGAGAGAAATCATATATTTGGGTCATGTGGTTTCTAAAAATCAGATTTAGATGGAAACTACCAAGGTAAATGATATTAGGGATTAGCCAACTCCTAAAATGGTTTGGTAGGTAAGATCATTCTTTAGCTTAGTATGTTTTTATAGATAGTTCATAAAAACTTTGTGTGGTAATTTGTGGCCTATGTTTTCTTTGTTAAAGAAAAATAAACAATTTAGATGAGATAATGAAATGCAAGGGACCTTTGACTTGTTGAAAGAAAAGATTACCATTGAACTAGTGCTTGGAATTCTATATTTTTAGAAGCTTTTTTAGATGGAGGTAGATGCAAGTGGACTTTCCATTCATGGGGTACTTTCACAAGAAGGTAGGTATGTTGCTTTTGTTCATTAAAAGTTGAATGAATCAAGGAAAAATTATAGTGTATATGAGAAGGAGTTGCATGCTATGCTTCAAGAATTAGAGGCATTACTTGTTGCCCAAGGAATTCACTTTGATGATGGACCATAAAGCACTTAATTTCTAAACTCACAAAAAAAGTTGAGTGCAAAGCACATGAAGTGGGTTGCACAATTATAAGATTTCAACTTTGTGTTGAAGCACAAAAGTGGGAAAGCCAATATGGTGACTGATATATTATCTAGGGTGCATGTGGTAAATTTCAATGTACCTTATGTGGAAGGTATGGGTAATTTTGCTTCTTTGCATGAGCATGATGTTGATTTTGGGCACGTTTGGAGGAGCCTCAAAGAGCCATTGATGAATAGGCTAGACTAGTGAAAAGGTATGTGTTCCTAATTATGATTGTAGAAAATATTTTTTTTTTGAAAATCATTGTAGTGGCATGGTAGGTCACATGAGTAGGGATAAACCATTGGAACTTGTGGGTAGGCACTATTTTTAGTCCGGTATGGCAACAAAATCTTCAAAATTTGTGAAGAAGTAATTGACATGTTAGAAATTCAAAGAAGGTAAAGGTGTGAATGGATACTATATATCTTTGTCAATTCCCAAAGGTTCATACAAAAGTGTATCAATGGACTTTGTGAGTAGTATTCCAAAGACCAAGAGTGGGAACAATTCAATTTTGTGAGTAGGTTCTCCAAGATGGCACATTTTATTTCCTACAAAAAGGTGAGTGAAGATTCTCATGTTGCAATTTTTTTTTTAATATGTTGTGAATTTGCATGGTATTTCTTTAAGTATTGTTAGTGATAGAGACTCCAAGTTCACAAGTCATTTTTGGAGGCCCCTTTGGAAGATTTTAGAAACAAAGTTGATGACCAATGAGGTACCCCTACACCCAACTATACGAATATGTGTTCATGCGTGATTCGGTCAAACATCAAGGATTAAGTGCTTATGCACCTACATAGAACAAGGATGAGTTATGCAATCATTGTCTTCCCAAGCTTACTTGTAAGGCATAATTGTATGGTTAAGTAAACTCGAGGTATGTGATTTTTATTATTTTATGTTTTATGTTTTTGATGATTAAAAGAGAGAAATGAGGTAATTTAATAACTAATTTTATTTAACTAATTAACTATTCTTTAACTAGTCCTAACACCAACATCCGTTCCCACTCTCCGAACACATCCTGAACCAGTGTAACACTACTGGGATTACCAAACGCTAGTTGTTACTGGGTTAACAAGTGTTCCATGTATGCTTGAAGTGGTCATGCTGAGTGTGCTAATTCATTGATAATTGATAATTAATGGTTTGATGAAAATAGCATTAATTAACTATTGAAAGCATCCAATAACAGTAAGTAATATGAAATGCAATAATTAAGCTATTCTAAATGTTGCAAGGTTTATCACAAAGTTTATCTTTATTTCTGGACATAAGGTGTGCTCAGGTACACAATGCTCGAATAAAGATCCATTCACTTTATGACTCCTACTGTGAGCACGCAGAAATAATTCTAACTCTAGAAGGAAAAAATTGCAAGAGTTCAGCTAAGGGACTAAAAACTAATGCCAAACCAAGTGCCCTTATCTCCTATTTATAGCCAATGAGATAGGTGCCAACATTGCATGTCTTATATTGCTTTGGCATCTCCAATATTGCATATCTAATGTTGAGGGTTTGATATTGAGAATCCGATATTGAGACTCATCATACTCCCACAATTGAATGAAAACTTGTCCTCGAGTTCCTTACAAAATATTGGGAAGGTATGGGATTATTAACTAAACAACTATCGATGACATGAAATGATAGACTTAAAGTGCCTGGCGAATGGATCGATAAGTGTATTATAGCATTGGTTTTGATAACCATTGTGGTGAACACTATACATAGATGACATCCAGACCCTCATTTGACAACTTGAAGAGAGAGGGAAAGAAAAGAAAATGAGGCATGTTGTCACTATTGTCAAGAATGTGCACACCATTATTCATCCATGGCCACCTGACCAAGCTTATTCCTTATGTGAATTCTCTTGCTCTAGTCCATCCTTAGTGCTTCCTCCTATCCTAGTTCATTGTTCATGTGATCGCCATCTACACACACAATGCACTCACGAATTAGAAAGGATAGATAAGATATAATGTAGTTGATACCTTTCCTTGATATCAAGCACATTGGCTAGGTTATGCGTATGGCAAATACTAGATTAGAGGTTTGTAAGTGATCACTACCCAAGGTGTAGGGGTGAGATAAGTAATGGAATGGAAAACCTTGCGACAGGCTCCCACAACTAAGAGCAAATCTCTGGTAGCAATAGGATGGAAAAGGAAAACGAAAGAAAAAGGAAGATAAGAGAAATAACAATAATGAAGCCAATAAAAATTTATAAAAGTGTAGATAAAAATAGATATCATAGATGGGATGAAACCAGAAATAGTTGTTTGCAAGAAATGTTCAAGGGAACAAACTTAACAATTGCACCAAAAAAGAATGCTAGTGGATCCTCCCCAAAGTAGGCTCATGCTCTTTATGCCTTGTCAATCCCACAAACCAAAGAGTTCATAGGATCTAGGAATGACATATGGAGACAATAGTTAAGAATTTACCCATAAGAATTTACCAAAGAATAACAATGCATTGACCAAGATATAAACTAATCATAAAATCAGCAATGAGGTAGAATACAGGAAAAAATATGGAAAGAGAAGAGAGAATGGAATGGAATCCCAAAATTAAGGTTTTGTAAAGTCCCTTGTATATTATTTGGTTAAGGTGACTTAATAAACTTTAGTCCAAATCCATATTCAAACTAACCACATCCAGTGACCTCACATCAACTCACTTGACCAACCCATCCTCCTGAAGCAACAAGAATGCTTCCATAGAGCCACCACCATTCCAACAAGAGAGGAATAGATAAGTAGGAAGTGAGAAAGGGCCTTAATTAGAGATAACCTTCAAGCATGGGTAACATGTATTTCTAGTACCATAACCAATGCTTGTAGCCCATATTCCTTTATTATGTCTAAGTGGTGTGCTTTGAATTCCCACCAATTTTGTTTTATTTTTTTTTTTTGTGTGAGAACCACACCATGGAAAGACTTATTTGATTCATTCAAATCCCTGATATTAGTTGATAGGGGAATGGCGAAAAACCTATGAAAAACATCCAAGTACCCAAGAGAATACCTAGCACAAATGCGTTGAATCCCCTTAAGGTCACATCCTTTTTAATCCATTTGAATCTTTTCTTGGTTTGAAGAATATCAAGCCACCAATTCATTAATAGGTTTGCTTAGAGAAAGGGACAATACAGTTCCAAAACCAAGGGAGACCATAGAGTTGAATGGATGATGTGAACTCATTACCTATTTTATCAAAAGAGATCATATCTTAGCATCAACATTGAAAGTCAAAGGTAAAAACCATACGTTAGTAAGAAACACTATTATAGAACAATCCACCATCATGAGCACTTATTATATGATGAGTGAGAGTGAATTAGACAAAATGAAATAGAGAAAGAAATAGTAAAAATGTTAATGATGGTGTAAAATAAAAACAATTAAATATGAAAAATGTGTAAAACAAAAAAGACAAAAGAAACTGAGGACTTAGAATAGTTAGCATTGGTGGCCTTCTCCCCCACAACTAAGTCAGAAGGAGGAGATCCGAAGTAATGAGTAGGGTTGTCCATTAACAGAGGTAGTACTTGTCGTTTTAGGCTCATGGAAAAGTTTGGTTTGCTGGATGTTGACCAATAATTTCTTATTCAGGCTTTTAGGTTTATAGATCATCATGGATCTTGAAGGAAAAGTTTCATTAATGATATAAGGTCCTTCCCATAGCATTTGAAATTTAGTTTGTTGTGGCACATGTGTGGGATTCCAATAGAGAACCCTATCTCCTGGTTGGTATGTGACTTTTCTAAATTTTAGGTCATGACATTGTTTGTTGAAGGCCTTGTGTAGTTTGTTGGATGACAAAGTGCCTATTGGATCTCATCTAGCAAGTTAAGATCCATTAACCATTCTTTTTGCACTAGATTAAGTTCAAGGTTAAGGTCACATGCTATAGATAGTGTACAGAGCTCAGCTTGGATAGGAAGTATTGGAAGTTTACCATACACTAACTCACAGGGAGAGTAGCCTATAGGGAGTTTACATGTGGAGCAGTAGGCCCAAAGAGCATCGTTCAGTTTGGTGCTCCAATCTTGCCTATACTTGCTAATGGTTCATGTCAATATTTTTGTGATTTTCCTATTGGTGACTTCGGCTTGATCATTTTCTTAAGGATGATATGGTGTAGCTAGTTTATGCTCAACTCCTAAGCATTACATCAACTTCCAAAAAATCACACCTATAAAATGTGTACCATTATCAGAAATAAGTGCATGAGGCACACCAAACCTATTTACAATTTTTTGTTCAAAAAATTGTGTAGCGGTAGATGATGTACAGTTGATAACAGCAGCTACTTCTATCCACTTTGTAAAATAGTCAACAACAACAATAATGTATTCTTTTTTATTGGACATCGGTGTAATAGGCCCCGTAAAATTAATACTCCATATATCGAAGGGTTCTAAGTGTTGAATCCATTGTTGTGGGCCCTCCATTCTATTAGTCATTTCCTCATTACGTTGGCAGTGCTTACAAGATTGGACAAAATGATGGGCATCCTAAAATAATGTAGGCCAATAATATCTTGCAAACAAGATTTTAATGGTTGTTCATCTCCTAGTGTAATGACCCCCACAAGGGTTCTCATGAGCATCTTGGTGACCTCAAAATTGATCTATGTCGGGAACACACCATTGGACCAAGACATTGGAACACACCTTGTAAAGGTATTCATTGATTTCCATGAAATGTTTAACTAGAGAAACTATTATTTCTTTCTAATGTCCAACTCTTGTGTTGACCTTGGCTTGATCATTCACTTAAGAATGATATACTGTAGCTAGTTTATACTTAACTCCTAAGCGTTGCATTAGCTTTTGAAAAGTCACACCTGTAAAATGTGAACCATTATTAGAAATAAGTGCACAAGGCACACCAAACCTATTTACGATTTGTTGTTGAAAAAATTATGTAGCGGTAGATGATGTACAATCAGTAATAGCAGCTACTTCTGCCCACTTTTTAAAATACCCAACATCAACAACAATGTATTCTTTTCCATTAGACATTGGTGTAATAGGCCTCATAAAATCAATACCCCATATGTCGAAGGGTTCTAATGGTTGAATCCATTGTTGTGGACCCTCCATTCTAGCAATCATTTCCTCATTGCATTGGCAATGCTTACAAGATTGAAAAAAATGATGGGTGTCTTGAAATAATGTAGGCCAATAATATCCTACAAGCAAGAATTTAATGGTTGTTTGTCTCCTAGTGTAATGACCCCCACAAGGGCCCTCATGAGCATCTTGGAGAATTCACATTTGATTTGCATCAGGAACACACCATCAGACCAAGACATTAGAACATACCTTGTAAAGGTGTCTATTGATTTCCATGAAATATTTGATTGAGTGGAGAAACTATTGTTTCTTTCTAACATCCAACTCTTGTGGTGTTTCTTGTGTGAGAAGATAAGTAAGAATGCTACTATACCAATTTATATCTATGGGTGATTGATTGTTTATTACACTTACAAAGAGGAGTTCATTAGGGAAGTAATCGGAAATTGGGTATTTTTCCTCTTTGTTGTCCCATTGCAATTGAGATAAATGATTAGCAACAACATTCTCAATTCCTTTACAATCTACTATTGTGATATTGAACTCTTGCAAGATCACCAACCATTGTATGACACGAGGGCTCACCATTGGTTTATTCATAAGGAACTGAGTTGCACTATGATCTATGTGTACAAATACCTTATAGCCTAATACATAGTGCCTAAATTTTTCTAGTGCAAACACCACAACCATTAACTCTTTTTCTGTAGTGGTATAGTTGAGTGGTGCACTAGTAATACTTCAACTTGCACAGTGAATGTAATAGGAACGTTTTTGATCATCTAACTATGTAAGTACAACTCCTAAAGTAAAATTGGACACATTAGTCATTATATAGAATGGTCTAGACTAGTTAGGAGCTTGTAGAATGGGTTTTTCTATGATTCACATTCCTTGGTCCATTCAAAGGGTGCATCCTTCTTCTTAATTCTACCAATGGTTTTGCAATCTTCGAAAAGTTCTCAATGAAATGTCTATAACAGCCAATATGTCTAAGGAATGATCGGATGTCTTTTATAGTTTTAGGTTGATGAGTGATTCCTTGGATGACGTGAATTTTTTTAGGATCTACCTCCATCCCTGTTTGTAAAATTTTATGCCCTAATACAATGCCCTCTTAGACCATTAAGTGGCTTTTCTACCAATTGAGCCTTAGGTTGGTTTCAACACATCATTTCAGTACTTGCTCTAATCAGTCCAATGCTTGTTCAAAGTCCACTCCATAGGTGGATAAATCATCCATAAAAATCTCCACACCATTTCCTATTTGCTATTGAAATATACTGAGAACCAAACATTGAAACGTTGCAAGAGCATTGCATAAGCTAGACCGCATTTTCCTATATGCAAATGTCCCCCAAGGAATTGTGAATGTAGTATTGGCTTGGTCTTCTAGTGCTATTCGAATTTGATTGTACCCACTATAACCATCCAGAAAACTACAATAACAATGCCTTGCAATGGTATTTAAAACATGGTTAATGAATGGTAATGAGAAATGGTCTTTAAATGTTGCTATGTTCAGTAGCCTAAATTCTATACACACCCTCCATTTACCTTCCTTTTTAAGCACAATGACTAATGGACTAACCCATTCACTATCAACAATGGGGTAGATAATCCCTGCTTTTAGAAGTTGTTCAATTTCTTCTTTAACTACTTGCTTAAGCATTGGGTTCAATCATCTTTGCGATTGTCATCGAGGCTTCATAGAGGGGTCAATGTAAATTCTATGTTGGCATATCCTAGGATCTATTCCAATTAATTCAGAATATGACCAAGTAAAGGCTTTCAACCATTTTTTACCATCTTCAATAGTCTTTCTTTTTGGTGAGGAGTGAGCTTAGCATTAATGATTACTAGTTTTTCATTCTTGAGAAATTTATATTCCATATCGATGGGAAAACATTTTTAATTTAAGGGGCTTTTATTAAACTCATCAGAGATTTCCAAATTCCCCCAGTTGATATTTTCAATGTCAGTACATGGAAGTTGGTGGTGGACTTTCTCCAATGCATCTATGTTATCGATATAGGCATAAGTCAAACTCTCAGTTGGTTTCATGCATATAGTTGAATTGCTCTCTTGGTTAACTATCAACCACTGGGTGCCATCCTGTCTTGTGCCTGCTACATACAAGCATCTTTGTATGTTAGTTACTTATGCATACTGTTGCATGAAGGTAATGTTAGATGTTGTACAAACTAGGACTTCTACACATAGTTGCACCCTGTGTCATTGTACATGATGCATGGAACTTTCTTCTTCTTCATCTTCCCAAATGTATTTTCTTTTGATATCTCTAAGGAAAGATCATGTATTCCTAGGTGTACATCAATCGTACTTATCCATGCTCTTCCCATTATGATTGGGAAGTCCCCCTCCAAGTTGTTGACTTGGATCACTAGGAAATTGGCTGGATACAATCACTTACAATGTCCTCCACTAGCCCCAATGGAATAGTGATAGACTAGTTCTCCAACTCTAAATGGATGTTACTTTTCTTTAGCGGAGGTAGGTTCTAAGCCTTATACATTTCCTGGGAGATTAGATTAACACTAGAAACTAAATCCAAAAGAGCTTTGCAAGGCTCCTTTTTAGTGATTTGTAAATAAATAAGAGGACTTCCAAGATTAGAAAATTTCCTAGAAAGATGGCCAGCTTTAATCCAATTAGTAATGGCATGGGTTAACATGATAGTATGTGTTGGGTGTGATTTTTGGTTTAAAGGAACTTCCAAAGATTCAAATGATATTAAGTTGTTTAGATAATTATTTGCTTGTGGCTGTAAGGACTTAGTTGAACTGTTGGTTCTAAAGAAGGGTCTCGCCTTTGATCGGTTGTCCAAACCAACAGTAGGTTGACGGTTGATAGCCCTTGTAGCGTTACATTGCTGCGAATGGGTAGAAAGCTCGCCTGCATAGTTTAAGCATGTGGTAATGGAGTTGAGGGTGGAAGAGGTGCAGATAGATGAGAAGGATAGTGCATATGTGGAACATCACTCTAAGGAGAAGGAGTTCTATAGTACTCGATGGTCTGGTAGTGAGTCTGAGGAGCAATGTGACTAGTAGAGTCACATGACGAGATCGACTGCTGAACGTAATACCTGTATGGGTCAGGTTGACGATAAGGGTACTGTTGACATGGTAGTGACATTTCCTATAATTGTGGATGTCGCCACTATTGATATTGTTCATTCAGTTGTGGTGGATCTCCAGTTGGATAATATGTCAAGGGTTGGTGGAATTGCATTGGGTTACCTGGAGGATAAGATAATCTTTTGGTTTTTTGTCATCTATTTAACCATGGGTTTAGTGCATACACCCCAAACTCTTGCAAATGTGATACTACTAGGCAACATCTTTTAGGATGTTCATATTGGCATATCTCACATCTGCCATCATTATCTATGTCTAAATCCACAACCTCTTCAATGATGGAAACTTTACCCTTACCCTTGTTACGTGCATAGTCAGCTTCTTTCTTTTTCCTTCTCTCTCGATCACTACTTGGTTCTCTAGACTCCTCTACTATTTTTAGGACAGTTTAAAATTTTTCATCTAGGGAGTTCCACATTTGATCTACCTTTTTCGATACTTTTGATGCAAATTTTTAAATGGGAAAATTCTTTCTATTCACCATCTCTTATTCATCTTAGCAAAATCTAATTTCCTTCTTTTGGAGGGAAGGATCTCTATTGTACTCCTTCGCACTTTGTTTTTTCCTCAACTTGCTTTCCTCCTTGGTAGCTTGCTCCAACAATCTTTGTATTTGGTGGACTTTAAGCTCGAATAGCCTTCCTTGGGCATAAGTCCCAAGGGTTCTTTGCATTTTATACCTAAGCCCATCCACTAGATGGCGTAGTTGTTCTTTTTGCGAGTAACCATGGCTAGGGCAACAATGTAATAATGTATAATATTAGCCCATGGTAGCATCCAAGGGTTCGTGTCCTCCTTGTTTCCATCCTTGGACTTGCTTACGTAAGTTGGACACTTGGGAGTATGTTTGATACTTATTGTTGAATAGCTCTAACATGGTACTTCATCGATGAATGGATTCTGGTTCTAAGGACTAGTACTAGCTTTCCACTTCCTTGATTAGTATCTATGGAAATAACTTTAGCTTTTGCCACTCATTTTCTATATTTTGCAAGGCAAATGCATCGTGGAATGCTTATAGATGGTTTTGAGGATTAGCATTATATCCCCCTTCAAATCATGGGATGTTATTCATGTCTAGTCTTTTGATCCTACTATCCTTCTAGTGCCTTATTGGAATCCTAATAGCCTCTGTTATATCTAACATACTTTGGGTGGTGAGTAGGTGTTCATCGTGATCATATTATCTATGGTATCTATGATGCCTATGTTGTTCCCTACTATCCCTTCTTTCATGATGTGTCTCTTTGGAATGCCCTGGTCCCCTTTCTCGACTGTTTTGTAGGTGATTTCTATTTTTCTTATCATTGTCCTCATGGTTTTTCCCTTTGCAAGTACATTCAACTCTTAAAGGAGATGAGTAAGGAGATGATGAAGGTGAAGAAGAAGGAGGACTGGCACCATGATGATGCCTATCACCCTCTCTTTGGTGGTCACAGTCTCGATCGTGGTTACAATCGAAATGTCCATCATCGTCATGCATTCGTGTTCCTTTTTTGGACCTTTTGTATCTATTGGTACCAAAACCTGGGTTATGAATAGTTGAGTGAAGATTCTGATACACAACTCCTTGACCAAAGTCAACAAGAGGAACATCATTTTGTGGAAAACCTCCCAAGGCAGGTTCACCACCCTCATTTTTACTTAGGACATATGGGACATCATGAGACCACTTCCCCTTCATAGATTTGTAATGTCTCTCTTGTTGCAAATCCCTCTGGCATTGTGCCTCCATGGTTCAATAATCTCTCAAATCTTGTTCATGCACAACATACTTTGATTGTAAGTGCTGCATACCAATTTGTATGAGAGCACAAAGAAGCATGCCCAAGATTGAGCGATCGGGAGGTAACACTATGCTACCTTCTAAATCATGCCATCGCAATTGTTCATCCTAGTGGAGGATAAAGGTAAAGTTTGCTATATACTCATCAGGATGAGTGTATACCATGCAAAACTGTTGGGGCACTAGCGAATCATGTGCACCTTACCCATGATTATTCATGGTGTTGGACCTAGTTGGTGAAGCACTCTCATAAGAAGAAAGAGACATGATTGATTATTCAGTGTGCGATACCCTTTTCTAGTGATTATAGAATAGTTAACTCTAAGGGTTCGTTCCAACAATGGAAGGATTTCCTAAGTTCTAATCAGCTCACAAATAACAAAATCCCTGGCAGCAGCACCAATGATCAGTGGCGAGGTACCCCTATGCCAAACCATATGAATATGAGCATTCATGCGTGATCTAGTCGAACTCTGAGGATTAAGTGCTTATGTGCCTACGTAGAACAAGGATGAGTTATGCGATCATTGTCTTTCCAAGCTTACTTGTAAGGCACAATTGTATGGTTAAGTAAACTCAAGGTATGTGATTTTTATTATTTTATGTTCTTGATGCTTAAAAGAGAGAAATGAGGTAATTTAATAACAAATTTAATTTAACTATTTAACTATTCTATAACTAGTCCTAACACCAACATTTGTTCCCACTCTCTAGACACATCTTGAACCAATGTAACACTACTGGGATTACCAAATGCTAATCATTATTAGGTTACCAAGTGTTCCACGTATGCTCGAAGTGGTCATGATAAGTGTGCTAATTCATTGATAATTGATAATTAATGGTTTGATGAAAATAACATTAATTAACTATTGAAAGCATTGAATAACAGTAAATAACATGAAATGCAATAATTAAGCTATTCTGAATGTTGCAAGGTTTATCACAAAGTTTGTCTTTATTTCTAGACACAAGGTGTGCTCAAGTACACAATGTTTGAATAAAGATCTATTTACTTTATGAATTCTACTGTAGGCACTTAGAAATAATTCTAACTCTAGAAGGGAAAACCTATCAAATTTCGGCTAAGGGACTAAAAACTAATGCCAAAACAAGTGCCCTTGTCTCCTATTTATAGCCAACAAGACAAGTTCCAACATCGCATGTCTGATATCGCTTCAGCATCTCCGATATCATGTATCCAATATCGAGGGTCCGATCTCGAGACTCATTAAAAGTTAAAATTTTCTAGTGCATATCATCCATAATTTGATGGCCAAATGGAGGCGGTGAATAAATCCTTGTTGAATATATTGATATGTTTGTGTAATAGACAACCAAATAGGTGGGAAAATTTATTGTGTCATGTTGAATTTTCATATAATAATTCTTTTCATGTTGCTATTGGTGAAGGCCCATTTGAGGTGAACTATGGGTTCTGTCCAAAGATGGTGGACACCTTGAAGAGCCTTAATGGTCAAGCTCAACTTAGTGCTAATTTTGTGCAAGAGATGAGGGATAACCATGTACAAGTAAAATTAAATCTTCAAAACAAGGTTGAAGAGAAAGTCCTCAAGAGGAATGAGAGTAAATGGAAGCCTAATTTTCCTATTGGTGACTTGGTTTGTGTGCACTTGAAGAAGAAGTGATTGAGAAGTATTATCTTCTCTAAATTCAAAGCCAAGAAGATGGGGGCATTTCAAAATCAAGGCTAAGATCAATGATAATGCTTTTGAAATTGATTTACCAAATGAAGTTGGTATGTTTTTGTGTTTAATATTTTAGATTTATGCACCATCATGGATCAACTAATGAGGAGACCATACATGGAAGCATCAATGAGTTGAAAGGTGCTATTGATTAGTCCAAGCCTTTAATGGAGAGGAAGGCAATCATACTCAAGCAGAGGAAGCTTTTAGCACTCAAGGAGTCAAGAGGCATGAATATTTAATCCATTGGAAGGATTAATCTGTTGATGATGTTGTATGGATCCATGAGACCAAACTTGTTAAGTGAGCAATTGCTCCTACACCTACTCCCTTGTTCACATGAGTTTACTTTTTGAAAAGTGGGAGAGTTTGTGTAGGAACACCTCTTCTGATTCCCTTGTGCTTGTCCTACAAGCTGTTTTTGCATGTTTCATGCTTGGAGAAGGCTTGGATGAGTGTGTCCTATTTTTCTATGTCTTATTACGTTGAGTTTTGATGATGCTGATTCTTGGATGTTTTGGCATGTTTGGAGGTGTTGTTAACTCATTTTGATGAATTTAGGAGGTTCTAGGACCTATGCAGACTTGTTTGGAGGCATCCAGAAATTCCAAACATTAAAATGAGCATATGTATTTATGGCACCTATAGGATAGACGTCTACCCAAAAATGTAGATGTCTTAGTGTAGATGTTTATGGATCACATTGACATCTATAAAAAATAGTATACATCTTACTTAGAAGTAAGGCTTTCATAGTAGATGTCCCAACAAAGTTAGAGATATCTAAGATGGGAAGGGAAAAAGCTCCAATATGTCATTTTGATTTGGAAACTTCTGAAAGACTTCAGATCCTTGTGAGAAACATCTAGGAAGGTCATTAGAAAGCTTCCTAGAGTTCTGGATCTCTATAATTATGTATGTATCCATCCATCAGCGAGAGAGAGGAGAGAGTGTTGGTGTGTGAAGGAGTGAGTCAAAATGCTCTTGAGAGTGGAAAGTTGAGCAAGAGAGATTGGGTAAGTGCAATTGGTGATCAGCTCCAAGATCAACTTGTGGTTTGTTGGTCTATGTATTCTATTCTCTTGTATGTCACTTATGAGTTGAGATTTCAATCCTAGGTTGTGAAAGAGATTTCTATTGGTTGTGTCTTTCATTGAGAACAATCGTTGTGTGGTTTTAGAGCCTTATGCTCTGCACTATCGGTTGAGTGTGACAGGTTTTGGATATTTGTGCATTGTGTGAACCCTATTGTAATCTTCTAATAAATTAATTGCTTGGTCCAATAGCTTGGTCCGATGGTATGTTCCCAATGTAGATCAATTTCAAGTTCTCCAAGACACTCATGAGGGCCCTTTTGGGGGTCATCATGCTGGGAGATGAACAACCATTAAAATCTTTCTTGCAGGATATTATTGGCCTATATTATTTTGAGACGTCCATCATTTTGACCAATCTTGTGAGCACTGCCAACATGATGGGAGAATGACTTCTAGAATTGAGGGTCCACAATAATGGATTCAACCCTTAGAACCCTTCCACATATGGGGTATTGATTTTATGGGGCCTATTACATCAATGTCTAATAAAAAAGCATACATTGTTGTTGCTATTGACTATTTTACAAAATGGGTAGAAGTAACTGCCGTTACCAACTGTACATCATCTATCGTTGTACGATTTGTTCAACAACAAATCATAAATAGGTTTGGTGTGCCTCATGCACTTATTTCTAATAATGATATATATTTTATAGGTGTGACTTTTTGAAATTTGATGCAATGCTTAGGGGTTGAGCATAAACTGACTACACCATATCATCCTCAAGTGAATGGTCAAACTAAAATCACCAATAGGGAAATCACAAAATTTTTGACATGAACCATTAGCAAATATAGGTGAGATTGGAGCACCAAATTGAACGATGCTCTTTGGGCCTACTGCTTCACATGGAAACTCCCTATAGGCTATTCTCCCTATCAGTTAGTGTATGGTAAACTTTCAACACTTCCTATCCAAGCTAAGCTCTGTACACTACCTATAGCATGTGACTTAACCTTGACCTCAGTCTAGCACAGAAAGAACTATTAATTAATCTTAACCTACTAGATGAAAATCAATTAGCTACCCTGTCATCCAACAAACTACACAATGCCTTCAACAAACGTCGTCATGACCTAAGAATTAGAAAAGTCAAATACCAACCAGGAGATAGGGTTCTTTATTTGATTCCCGCACATATGCCACAATGAACTAAATTTCAAACATTGTGGGAAGGACCTTATATCATTCATGAAACTTTTCCTTCAGGGGCCATGATGATCTATAAACTTGGAAGCCTAGATAAGAAATTATTAGTCAACATCTAGCAAACCAAACCTTTCCATGATCCCAAAACAACCAGTACTAACACTACCTCTATTGATGGACAACCCTGCTCATTATTTCAGATCTCCTCCTTCCAAAAATGTCATGGGGGAGATGGCCACTAATGCTAATTATTCTAAGCCCATAGTTTATTTTGTCTTTTTTATTTTACAAATTTTTCATCTTTACTTGTTTTTGTTTTACACCATTGTTAAACATTTTTACTATTTCTTTCTTTGTTACATTTTGTTTGATTTATTTTCACTTGTCACATAATAAGTGATCATGATGATGGGTTGTACTATAATGATATTGATTGCTAATGTTTGGTTTTTACCTTTGACTTTTAATGTTGATGCTAAGATATGGTTTTTTTTATAAAACAGGCAATTAGTCCATGTCATCCATTCAACTCTATGGTCTCCCTTGGTTTTGGAAATGTACTATCCTTTTTTCTAATCAAACCTATTAATGAATTTGTGGCTTGATATTCTTCAAACCAAGGAAAGATTCAAATGGATTAAAAAGGATGTGACTTCAAGGGGATTCAATGCATTTGTGTTGGCTATTCATTTGGGAACTTGGATGTTTTTCATAGGTTTTCTATCATCCCAATGTCGACTAATATCAGGAAGTTAAATGAATCAAATAAGTATTTCCATGGTGTGCTTCCCTCTCAAAAAAAAAAACCTACTGGGAATTCAAAGCATACTCCTTAGACATAATAAAGGAACATGTGCTATAAGCACTGGTTATGGCACTAGAAATACATGTTATCCATGCTTGAAGGTTTCCTCTAACTAAGGTCATTCCTCACTTCCTGCTTCTCTATTCTTCTCTTTTTGGGATGGTGGTTGCTTTGTGGAAGCATTCTTGTTGCGTTAGGAAGATGGGATTGCTCAAGTGTATTGATGCAAGGTCACTGGATGTGGTTAGTTTTAATCTAGATTTGGACTGAATTTTATTAAGTCACCTTAGCCACATAATACATAAGAGACTTTACACAACCTTGATTTCTAGATTCCATTACGTTCTCTCTTCTCTTTCCATATTGCTTCCCATATTCTACCTCATTGCTAGTTTTATGATTAGTCTATATCTTGGTCGATGCATTGTTATTCTTTAGTAAATTCTTGTGGGTGAATTATTAACTATTGTCTCCATATGTCATTCCTAAAGCCTACAAACTTTTTGGTTTGTGGGTTTATCAAGGCATAAAGGACATGAGCCTGCTTTGGGGAGAATCCACTGGCATTCGTTTTTGGTGAAATTGTTAAGTTCTTTTTCTTTAAACATTTCTTACAATAAAATATTTCTCATTTCACCCCATCCATGACTCTATTTTTATTTTTCTCTTCCCTTCTATGCATTTTAATTGGCTTCACCGTTGTTATTTCTCTTATCTTCCTTTTTCTTTCGTTTTCCATCCTATTGCTACTAGAGGTTCACTCTTAGTCATGAGGGCTTGTTGCCAATTTTTGGTAATTATTAATTAAAATCCTCTAACCCATTATCTACCATACCCACAACCTAGCCAATGTGCTTCATACCGGGGAAAGGTATCAACTGCATTATATGTTATCTATCCTTGCTAATTCGTGATTGTGTTGTATGTGCAAATGACGATCACATGAACAATGGACTGGGATAAGAGGGAGCACTCAAGATGGACTAGAGTTGGAGCATTTATGCAAGGAACAATCTTAGTCATGTGGCCATGGACAAATAATGGTGTATGCACATTTTTTACATCGGGAGCAACATGCCTCATTTTCATTTTTCTCTCTCTCTTCAAGCTATCAAATGAGGGTTTGGATGTCATATATGTATAGTGTTCACCACAATGGTTATGAACACCAATGCTATAATAAATTTTTTGATTCATTCACTAGGCACTTTGAGTTTGTCATTCCATGTTACCATCAGTTGTCATTTAGTCAATAATCCCATACCTTCCCAATATTTTGTAAGGAACTCAAGGACAAGTTTTCATTCCATCGTGGGGGTATGATGAGTCACTAAATAAGCGACCCAATATTGAACCACCAATATTGGATACGCAATAGTGGATCAAATTCCTAACATTGGACACACAATATTAGAGCTTGTCTTGTTGTCTATAAATAAGAGACAGGGGCACTTGGTTTTGGATAGTATTTTTTTTCAATCCCTTAGTTGAACTCTTGTAGTTTTTCTCTTCTAGAGTTAGAATTATTTCTGAGTTCCCATAGTAGGAGTCATATAGTAAATGGATCTTTATTTGAGCATTGTGTACCTAAGCACACCATGTGTCCAAAAATAAAGACAAACTTTGTGATAAACCTTGCAACATTCAGAATAGCTTAACTATTGCATTTAATATTATTTACTATTATTTGATTCTCTCATTAGTTAATCAATATTATTTCTATAGAATTATTAATTATCAACGAATTAGCACACTCAGCACGACCACTTCAAGCATATGTGGAACACTTGGTAACCTAGTAAAACTAGCATTTGGTAATCCTAGTAGTGTTACACTAGTTTAGGATGTGTGCAAAGAGTGGGAATGGATGCTGGTGTTAGGATTTGATTAACATTAGAGTTGCAAAAACCCATTAGTTAACTAAATATTTTCATTTCACACACTTAGGATACCAAGATAGAAAATATAAAAACCATAAAAAATCATATACCTATAGTTTACTTAATCATACAGTTGTGCCTTGCAAGTAAGCTTGGGAAGATAATGACTGCATAACTCATCCTTTTTCTGTGTAGGTGCATAAACATTTAATCCTTGGAGTTTGACCAAATCCCATGTGAATTCTCATATTTGTATGGTTGGGCATAGGGGTACCTTGTCACTCATCACTCAACATTGCCCACTAGAATTGAATCCAAGACTTGGAACTTTCAAATGAAAATTCTTACCACTGGGCTAACAACTCATTATTTCATTGTAGAGAATTTAATTTTTGAAGGCTGTCATAACTATATAGGGCCACCAATGCAAACATAGATGTTTTTGAGCATAAGGTAATTCAATATACTTGGAACAACACCTCCAAACTAGTGTGCCTTGAGTACAAGTACCAATGCAAACATAGATGTTAACAACATAACATTGATAAGATTTTAGAAAAACATGCAACAATTGTTCCAATAAATAAACTTGATACATCACTATTTCAAGAAATCCATTGAAAAAAATACCAAAAAATACATAAGAAAAATGATTTAAGATGATTTGAAAAAAGTACAAATAAACAATGATCTAGCTCATCATAAAGCCAAATGACAAAAAAGAACTCATGTAGCTAACCTCATTTTGATTTGACAAGGTGAGAATGATGATGATGTATTCCTTTAATCATATAGCCAACATGATAAATTAGAAGAAATTTTATAATGAATAAAAATGTTTCATTTTAAATATATAAAAATGAAATGAAGCTTTATTACATTTGAAGACCCATAAGATCTATTGGACAGATATTGCATTTTCATGAAAAATAAAGATAGATCCTAAAAATTGACCAAGCACCAATGGGAGGCATAAAAAACAAATCATATAGGCTTTTATTGTAACATTATAATGTTGTCTTAAATGGATAGTCATAGCACAAGAAGAAAGCACATGTAACTCATCTTCAAGGGCTCATGATATACACAACCTACAAATGCACTCTTCTCACGAGAGTTGAATCCATCTTCTACTTTCAACTCTAAGATGATAAGAACTTAAGTGAAGCTTACTAATAGCACTCTGATACTTGATGTGTATAGCAATTGAAAGATAGTGAGATTCTACATCTAGTTTATTAAATCTAATGTGATGTAAATAAAATTTCCTTTTTCCTTCCACATTAGTCCACATCTTTGTTAAAACCTTTTGCTTGACTAGTTGGCAAATATGCTTATGATTTTGCTGCACATCCTCCTAAAAGATATTCCATTTTCTCAACCATTGTATCCCCTAAAAATACCAACTACATTCTTGCAAATCCTTAAGAACTACTAGAAAATTTGTCTTGCCTCAAGATATGCAAGCTATGAGTGTATGTAATAGGGAGTGTTGAAATAAGTAAAACATAGTTACATCCCAAGATTTATATAATTTTATAACTCTATGCTACCTAGTAGAATCAAACCTGTAACATGGGGTTACCAGGCCAAGACCCATACCACTAGGCTAACACCTCATGGTTTAAGTACATGTAATGAATTGGCATGAGGCTTCTACTGATAAAGGTAATAAATCACATTCACATAATAACATTGAGTAAGGTAATTACTTCTTCACTTTTAACTCATCAAGAAGAAAATTTTTTTCCACCTTCAATATCTTTCCAAAGTTTAGCACTAAGTCTATGTCCCTAAACATCTATACAATACAGTAGGATAGATGGTAATCTGAAAAATTTATTTCTTGAACTTCCAAGCCTTGAGACCTCCTACTATTTTTTTCTCTGATGTACTTCCCTCACATCTAATTATTCATATAAATGAAATCTAAATATTTAAAAGAATCTAGTATTTTCTCATTAGTACGTCTAAAATGAAAGTCATAATAGTTATTTTTTTTACCCCAAATCATTAGTTTAGTTTTTCTTTAGTCTTCTTCATTATGTAGACTTTTATGCAAAAGTCTTTGTCTAAACCTTTGTCTCTCCTCCATCCTATAAATAGGAAACAATCTCCAATTTCCCAAGGTGACTATTTGTGCATTCCTTAAGCACAATAAGGCTAGTTACATATGTGGAGACTCAAAAAAATTCAGCAATATCTCAGTCTTAAGTAGGTTATCGCATAACACCAACATTCTTATTCTATACAATAGTGATTCAATGCTATTATCTTGAAAATAAATTAAAAATGTGACCATGCTAATTGTATGTTAAGGTTAGAGGAACATTTTGGACATTTTTGAGATTGTGTGCTTGACTAATGTTAGTTTAAATTTGGCTTGAATCATCTTATTTAGTGGGTCACATCTATCTTCTATTTAGTTCAAGGTTGTGTTGCTAGGCATGAGTTTCCTTACATCAAAGGAGAATGAAAAGCTCAATTTTTTCACCTTATCTTTATTATTATTATTATTTTAAAGAATGATGTGGTGTTGCATGAGCATCAACCATATAACACACATGAGGCTCTACCATTACTTTAATGAGGTATGAATGGTGAAGAAACTTCAAGGAAACTAAAACTAACAACTTGAAATTACATAGACTTCAAACAAAATAGCTAAATATAAGGTGAAAAGAAATACCCTCAGAGGAAGTAAATTTTTTCCTTTGGTACATGCATATGTTCAAAATCTATAAAATTAAAAGAAATTTGTTAAATTTAAACATGGTTAACATGAATCAATAAAGTAGCAAAACCATGCTTTAAAAGATCATCATGTAAAGGCTCAATGCTCATCCCATCAATGTAAGATTCTAGAAAGGGTAATAGATGAGCAAAAACCAAACCTCCTTCAAGGTGTTTTACCCAGGGAAAACTAGGCTTTAATATTTTTAAAAAATCATTAGTCTATATCAAGGTTACATTGCAAGAAGTTCAATTAGAAACATCATATATAACTTCAAGCTTAGCCTATATAAAATAACATTATCTTATAACTCAAGCTTTAACATAGCTCTAAAGTTGAGTCATCATGCCATACTACCACTAATGCTTACCTATACATAAACATATGTAGGACTCTTTCATTATAGAAGAATTAATTTTGAATCCTCTCATAGCAAGACTTAACTAGATAGGGCCACAAATGCAAACATAAATGTTTCTAAGGGTAAGGCAATTTAATATGCCTAGAATAATGCCTCCAAGCTAATATACTTAGTGTATTTAGTCATACACTAAGATAGCTATACTACGAGCATGAAGATAATGCCAAGTGCATAAATTTCTTTACAAAATGCATCACATGCATCTTGCATAATGGGCTTCTTACTAACTCCAAACTTACTTTTCATCAATGATTTCTTATGCATTTTGCTAAGCTAGATACCTCTATTCCAAGTCTACTTTGAGTACTTTAAATATTTTTTTCTCAATGACTTGTAGAACATAATAAACCACAATGCAAAATAAAAGTATCAATAATTGTTGCTTGGACATTTTTGGTATTTTTCTCTTAGTTAGTTTCATTTTTTATGTTTTATTGTTTGCTTCATTAGAGCTTTACATCCTCTCTCAGACTTCTCTTAATTATTTTATTTTAGTTTAATTATTGGTCTACCTTAATATTCAGCCCATCATAAATAGGATATAGACAAGTCTTTTCTAGTTTTTATTTTATTATGATCTTCTTACATAAGGATCTTCAATTAGCTTTCCAAATATTATTTTCTTGTACTTATTTACTTTAAAGAACAAAAACTTGTAGTCATTTCTTCTTCATACCTTCAAATATAATTGTCATTTTTAGGTACCATTACACTTTTCACCTTACTTTAGAATAAGAGTATTAAAATTTTCCCTACATGGTTGAAGGGTAGAGCTAAAATTTATCCTTACAAATAAAATGAGTGAAGACCTTGAATGTTTATCCTTGTTTAGAACATTGTAACACCTTGACCTAAAGAAAACACACTAGCCATTGTAAGACTCTATTAACTAATGATAAAAACTTAGGATCTCTCTTTCAATTTTTCTGAAAATGACAAATCTAACAATGAGGTGTTAGCCTAGTGGTATAGATCTTGGCTTGGTAACCTTGGGTCATACATTTTTTTCTAGTAGGTAGGACTAAGTTATAAACTTCTATAAATCATGGGGTGTACCTATGTTCTAATTATCTTAGGTTTCAACACCCTTAAAAGGACAAATTCGAATTGTATCTTTTAATGATGAAGGATAAATTTCAATATTTGCCTTTTTAATAATGACCTATTATGGTTTCATTCTAATACGCAATGCTAACTTATAAAGTTTTAATTTAACTATATATGTTGAGAATCAATATTATTAAAAGAATGCTTGGGGTTATAACAAAACCTCCTATTAAACTACTTAAAAGTTGTTAACTATGATATCATAGGTCAATCTATGATGTCATAGATATGGTGTAGCTAGGCTTGGTTATTCCTATAAGTACTAGCCAGTCATCTTGACAAAGCTAACTTTTGTTCATCACTTAACCAAATTCTTGTAGTTTCATTTCATAATGTCTTAGTTTGTGAGTGTCTATAGTGTGGTTGTAAAATGTTAAACAATATCTTTATTCAAGTGAAGTGTACTTGGACACGTTTCATGAATAGAAATAAAGATCAAGATTTTTCATGACCATTGCAACATGTGACTTAGCTTAGATTTACATTACATGCAATTTATATTTTAATAGCCATTTACGTTTACTTATCATTTACATTTCCATTATATCTTAGTAATTTTGCAAAATAAGTATGACTAGTTTCAGTTGCAACATATAATTGTCTAAAAACCAATTAGTAACTTTTCTTAGTTTTCCTAGTAGTAAGTTGATTGGTAATCCTAGAGGTAGTTATGACAACCTAGAGCATTTGCAGTAAGCTAGGGCCAAATTATTATCACTATTAGGTTAGTTTAGCCTCTTATTTCCATTATTTTTTAGTTAATAGACTTAATACTCAATTTGTTATGTTTAATTTTAGCATCATGACGACCAAACAACATCATATGCTTTATTACAAGTTAAACCATACATCTTGGCTAACACTAACTCTAGTAAGAAGACAACGATAACAAACTTCATATTAGATAGCTATATTCTATATTGCCCTATCCATGGATTATGATATAGTTTCATATGTACACTTGTGAATTATATAGTTGAGTGTTGGAAACCCTCACTACTTATCATTGGCACCATTGCCAAGGATGGTGTCAATATTATATTTAGTTGATATAATATAAGTTCATTATATTAGTATTTTATGATAAACCTTTTAAGATGTATAATATTTTCAAATACACACTCAAGTCTTCACTAATCAAATATGGCTTCAACATGTAAAGTAAATTCCCTATCTGCTAATGATAGTAATGATAAAACTTACATTGAAGAAAATTGGAATGGGCTAATATATGGATCTATGTTCAAATTGATCCATATTATCCATATTTCACTTTATTTTTCATCAAGATGATCAATTTCAATGGAAACATTTGTAATGTAACATTGTATTACCACCAAAATGATTAGGTTTGTCCATGATCAAAGTTGCTATACTAAGATCTCATCTTATTCACATACATGGATGCTATCAAGTTACCAAGAACACAACTAGACCTTATTAGCCAACTAAATTCCAAGCCAGAAGAGATGCTATTATGGAATCTAAGCATAAACAAGAAAATGGTAAACATACATCCTAGGTGATATTATCCTTAGAAAAGAAAGATGTAGAATATCCCACAGAAAAGTCTAGATTGATCAATACTTCTTATAGTACAAGTAAAAACATTTTGAAAAGTTTCTATCTTCTTTAGTTTCTTTTGATTTTGGATATTTTATTATTCTTATCATTGATATTAAATTGATTATTTTTATATTCATATTCATATTATTTTTTATGTTTAATATCAATATAAAATTTCTTTTCCTTGTCATTTTTTAAGTAGAAAGAAACAAGTGTTAAACAAATATCCTTATTAATAAAAAAAAGTTATAAGAATTAAGAAAATTATGCTATGTAATTCATTGAATACAAGTCTTTCTACTTGCTTGTAATAATAATTCCTTTTTTAGTTAAAAAGATTGATTTCAACTTAAAAAATGTCTATGAGAATCAAAGATGTAGAAATACATTTCATATGCTTAATGGGATAAACATGACTAATAATACGCCCTTTTCAAAAATGAGAAAAAGATTAAATAACTCAACAAAACATGGAACTTTACAATATTCTTTAGGTTGGACATCAAAATCTAGATTCCATTTACAAATAATCAATGTTTCATGTTCATGTATAAATTATCCTATATCTAGGGCACATTGCACCATTATAGCATTACTTAGCTCAACAAGTTAGAAAAAATAAGAATAGTAATAGCATGAATGACTTGAATGTTTTTTTTATATGACTTGATTTAATTATGAAGAAAGACTTTAATTATGACGCAAGTAATCCAAAATTTAAATAAATACATATCGTGATGTAAGATAACTAATCAATGATTCATATGACTCATTAGAAAGAACAAAATTAGGTTTTTTATTTACCATGACATCATTATAAGAAGGTGTCACAAATTTTTGCTTGCCAACTTGTAAATATGTGTTATGAGTACTAATAGAAATTACTCCTTTGGTAGAAGAAGGAGAAATTTTAGCATTGTTAGAAGAAGTTGGGTGTAATTTAGAATCCTCCATAGGATACAAAAAATTTGGAGAAATCAATTTCATTGATGAAACTTGATAAAATGTAAGTTAGTGAGCTATGTTAATGGGCATGCATTGATGCAACCTTGATGACAGGTATGCATGCATGCATCCTATGATGCATTGACGTTGTCTTATCTTTGGCCTACATAAATGCATACACCCATTGCATTTATGGTATTCTTTGATCGTTCTATAGGAAAAATCTTGTAGTTTTCTTTCACCAAAGTTAAAATATTTTTTCCTTTGAGTGACCCTAGTATAGATTAAGCAAGTTGTACCAAATTTTATTTGAGTGCACTATGTACCTAGATACATATACATGACAATAATAAAATTGAGATTTGTTTCCTCCATTGCAACACTTGAACTAGCACTATAATTTACTTTCTTGCATTTTACTATTAATGTTTATTTACTTTCCCATGTTATTATTTAAATATTTTATTATTCTACACTTAACTATACATGCATGAGCATGAACACTTCGTGCACATGTACTAGTATATGGTAATCCCAATGGTGAACACTTGGTAACTTAGCAGTGTTAGTACATGTTCAAAATGTGTATGGAAAGTTGGGAATGGATGCTCTACACTTAGGCTAGCTTAGATTCATTTCATGTAGTTACCCTAACTAGTTTAATATTTTAATATTTAATATAATAATGAAAACTATCATACACATCAATCACACTTATTCATACCACTTGAACTAACACAAAGTTGTGAGTGGAAAGATAATAATCAACAATCCCATGTTTAGGTATCTAAAACATCATGTTATCTAGTCCATGAAATTCAACTAGATGGTGTGTGAACTCTTGTGATTTGTATGGTTGGGTATAGGGTCTACTTTACTACTTATCAAAACTCTAACCACTATGTGTGGGTGGTTACACCTAGTTAACTTCCTAGTGATAGAAGCCAACAATGACAACAGGGGCTTCCTAATTATAATGGGAAGGCCATGGCTAAGTACAGTAGATGTGTACCTAGGGATCCACGATCTTTCCTTGGAGATATCTAATATAAACATTTATGGAAAGATTGAGAAGAAGAAAGTTCTATGCATCACATACAATGACTCAGAGGGTGATGACATAGAAGAATGCTCAGCATCTCTTCCATGTAATCGGTGTGCCCAAGAAACACAAATTCAAAGGTGCCTGTATGTAGCAACCATACAAGTAGTGGACACCCTGTGGTTGATAGCTAAACGAAAGAGCAACCCAATATGCACAGAACGAACTGAGGAAACAACTCATGTTAACAACGAAGGCATAGACACATTGGAATATGATCATCACCAACTTCCACCCCTTAATCTGAGAACATCAGTGGGTAGAAGTTGGGCACTTTTACAAAATTCAAATAGACGTTCATTATTTTGGATCTCTCCCTTGCAATTCAGTCATGGGGGAGATGGCCACCTATGCTGATCATTGGAGGCCCTCAATTCTTTTTAAGTTTTTGTTTTACAAGTTTTTGTTTTACACATTTTTATTTTACAAGTTTTTTGTTTTACAATTTTTTGTCTTACATATTTTTGTTTTACACATTTTTTTTTTACACATTTTTGTTTTACAAGTTTTTGTCTTACACATTTTTGTTTTACACGTTTTTGTTTTACAAGTTTTTGTTTGACAGTTTTTGCTTTACATGTTTTTGTTTTGCACATTTCTTTAACTTTTCTTGTTTTTGTTTTACAACATCATTATACTTTTCCATTTTTTGTGTGTGTTTGTGTGCGTGTTACCCATCCTATAAGTTTGTCATTCAATAAGTGTTCTTCATGATGGTATGAACTATTTTTCCATTGATTGCTAATGTTTGGTTTTTACCTTTAAGTTATGATGTTGATACTAAGGTATGTTTCTTTTGATATGGTAGCCAATGATTCCACTTCATCCATTCATCCACAAGTCTATGGTCTCTCTTAGCTTGGAAATGTACAGTCCCTTTCTAAAAATAATTTTAACGAACTGGTGACTGGGCATTTCTCAAACTCAGGAAGGATTCAAGGTTTGAAAAGGGTGTGACTTCAAGGGAACTTAATGCATTTGTGTGGGCCATTCTCTTGGGTGCTTGGATGTTTTCTTCTTGAGTTTTCTTGGCATTCTGATGTTACCCAATTGTTGGAAGCTGAGTCAATAAAAATAAGAAGTCTTTGCATGGTGTGGTTATCATGCATAAAAACATAAAACAAAAAAAAACAAGAGAATAAAAGAAAGAAAGTGAGAATTTGAAGCACACCCTTTAGACAAAATAATCTCTTGGGCTACAAGCACTAGTTATGGAACCAAAAATGTTCCCTCTAACTAAGGTCCTTCTCGCTTCCCATTCTCTCCTCATTCATTTCGTCTGAATGGTGGTGGATCTTTGGAGGTGCATTCTTGTTATTTAAGTGGATGGATGGACTGAATGCATTGATGCGAAGTCACTAAATGTGGATTGTTTGAGGCCGGGGTTGGAATGAGATTTGCCAAGTCACATTAATCATGAAATCTATAAGGGGTTGTACACCACCTTGTTCTTGGGATTCCGTTCCATTCTCTTCTCTCCATCCTTCTCTCCATTTTTCACCTCATTACCAGTTGTATCATTAGTGTATATTTTGATAGATGAATTGTTTTCTTTTTGGTAAATTCTTATGGTTAAGACTTTAACTCTTGTTTCAAAGGACATTCCCAGGGCCTACGGACTCTTTGAATGTGGGTTTGTCAGGGAATTAAGGGCATGAGCCTACTTTGGGGAGGACCCACTGACATTCCTATTTGGTGCACCAGTTAAATTCTTTCCCTTAACATTTTTCAATTTATTTTATTTTTTTCATTTCCATCTTGACATCCATTTCATCGATGTCCTAGTTGTCCCTTTTTCTTCCTCTTTCTTGTTCCTTTCCTTTTTTCCATTCTCTTGCTACCGGAGGTTCACGATTAGTCATGGAGGTACGGGGCCCAATTATTTTGATTTTCACCTAACCCCTACACCTTTGGTAGTCATCATTAATATATCTCCTAACCCAAATTAGCCATACCACAACCCAGCCAATGGACCTTTTACTGAGGCAAGGTATCAATTACATGAAATTCATTTACCCTTGCTAATATAAGACTGTGTTGTATGTGCAGATGGCAATTATGAAATAATGGACCTGATCTGGAGGGAGCACTTGGAATGGAGCAGTGCTGAAGTAGCTATGCAAATAGTAAGATCGATGGCACATTTATGGATGGACAACGAAAGGCGTAATCTGGGCGTTGGTAGTAGCAACACTTCTTTCTCTCTCTCTCTTTCTCAGCTACCAAATGAGGCCTAATGTCAATGTAATAAGGTGTTCACCCTTGTTGTCATGAATACCAATTTTGTTGTGTCTTGTAATGATGATCCATTCACATGTCATCTCATTAGTTTCATTTGAGTCAATAATCCCATACCTTCCTGATATTATTGTAAGGAACTCGAGGATGAGTTTTCATTTAGTCATGGGGGTATGATGTGACGTGATATCGTGTACGCAATATCGCAGCCATCATGATATCGCATCCCATGTGATATCACGTCTTCCCCTGTGATATCGCGTACGCGATATCACGGTGCGTCGTCATATCTATAAATAAGAGGCAACTCTCCCTTGTTTCATCATCTAGGCCTAGACCGTAGGGAAACTCTAGCAGTTTTTCCACTCTAGAGATAGATTAATTTCCATGTGCCCGCAGTAGGAACTCTAGAGTGAACGGATTTTTATTCGAGCAGACATTGTACCTGAACACAAGTTTGTCTACGGAAATAAAGATGAGCTTCTTGGATAAACCTTGTAGTGCATGGAATAAGCTAATTAGGACTTTTAATTATAGTTATTTATTATCTGTCATTTACATGCTTTATTAGTTATTAATTCTCTCTCAACCCTTCTCTCCTAGTTAAGTGCCTTAGTATGACCACTTCGAGCACGTGTGTTATGCTTGGTGATCCCAGCAATGATTAGTGTTTGGTAACCAAGGTTGCATCGGTTCAGGGTGTGTACGATAAGTGGGAATGGATGCTGACGCTAGGTTAATTTAGACTTAGTTAGTTAGTTAAAGTTAGTAATTAGTATCTTCACCCTTTAACTCAATAGCATAGGAGATAAAACATAAAAATATATAAAAATCATATACCTCAGACTTACTTAACCATACACTATGACAACTACAAGTAAGTCTGGGAAGACAACGAATGATTAACCCTAAGTGTTCCATGAGGCGTGTAGGCATTTAGTCTGCGGAGTTCGAGTGGATCGTGCATGCTACGCTCGTATTTGTATGGTTGAGTGTAGGGGTACCTCGCAACTCATCACCAACTTATCTTTGTTTACCAAATATGAGTTTAGATTTTCTTAATTGAGCATTCTATTTATTGAGGAGAAAGTGGTAGAAATTTAGATGGTATTATTATGAAGAAAACCTTTTAAATCATCATCCTTAAGATTTAAAAAATTGTGGCAAAGAAACATAAAGCAAAACACAATATGCCTATCTTAGATCACCCTATTGTTTGATATGTTGTGTGTTGCAAAGAATAGACATGTTAGACTTCCTTGCAACATATTGTTAGAATAGACATACTTGATTAAGAAATGTGTCTTTCATTTTCCAACTTTGGGAAGGGGTGTGAGAACCTAAAAAAATAAATGTGAGTGTACTCCAAGACATATAGTCAACATGATAATTTAGAAGAATTATAGAGGAATAAAAGCCTAGGCATAGCCACTCAAAAGAGGTTAGGTTTTCGCTCATCCATTAACCCTCCTAGGATCTCACCTTAGTAGTTTGAGCATTGAAGCTTTGGGTAATCATCCTTTTTATAGAGGAATATGTTGCTCGAACATTTATTTGAATTCATCATAAATTCAAGTCCACTTGTAACAACATCATTATAGCTATAGAAACACTGAATTATAGAGTGGTGGGAATTTCAATATTTTTATTGTTTAATTAAATTTTTAGTTTTAGTTTTATTAAAAGCAAAATATTTAACTTTTAGATTCCGTTTTTCCATATTACCCTACTTTAACCTAATTTGAGCATAACATATTTAGTAATTTGATCACAATCTTGCATGAAAACATGAACTTTTGTATTGAAAGCAAGTAAGCTTACCATTCCTCTTGAATTTCTAAGTTTTGTGATCATCTTGAAACCATTTATGCTACAATCAACAAAATTTTATGATTAGCTTAAAACTATTTAAGTATCCTCTCTTTTTTAAAGTATTAGCTTTTTAGCAGGGTGCTATATGCCCCAAATATATTCTAATTACAAAACAAAGTCTTACCATTTTCTTTTTTCTGATTACTACAAACATTGTTTACCAAGAAGCATTCACTAGGTTGCAACCACCTTAATACAAGAGTTTAGCCTTTTGTTAGGAAACATTTCAAACATTTTAAAATCCTCATTTGAAACGGTTATGTCATGATTTCATCTACCCCATTTGCTTTACTACATTTCTTTGAACCATTGTTTTTATGGTAGTTTAGGATTTGGACTTGATCAGGTGTGCTTGAAAGTGTCTAGATTATGTCATACAATAATAGCTTTATTTCCATTGAAATTACATCAAAGGGTAAACAACAACCAGCTATTCTTCCTTGCAAAGTCTGACTCTTTATCTCCTTTGACAACATTTTCATAGCAGTGACCTTAGCAAGCAATTTACAGACTGCTTAACCAGACATTAACTAAAACAACATAAGATGCATGGATAGACTAAATGCATGCCCTTGATAGTACTGGTTTACATATATAATTACATTTATAATTACAAACAGATTTGAGGATGCAACAACGCAATAGACCAAAGTCCAGAACATTGCCCTTGGATTAATTAAAGAAGAAAGATACGGACATTCAGCTTTTCAATCGGATTCAATTGAAGTGAGTTGCAAAAAAACCCGGGCATAGACTCCCAGCGACAATACAGAGCAATTGTGGTGCCATACCATACAAATCCCAATCCCAATCCTAACGCCTACCACGACACATTTTCATCAATCCAATTGCTCTTCTTCGTCTCTGTTGCGGGATCCTTTAGCTTGGATTTATTCTCTTATTTCAATGGCTCCAAAGTTCCAAATTTTACCATGGTTTTCATATTTTTGAATTTACCATAGGTGAATGCATACGTTGCATTAGATGCCACATAAAATCACGGGCAACATGAGATGGTCAGCAACAAACAAGCAAGTTGAAACGGGAAGCAACCGGATGAAAATCCACAAACCTAAACAACGATATAGACGCTACCTCTATCTTACCATAATGATATTTAAAATAATGATGATAAGAAAGTGGAACATGGTGTACTAGGTAAGGTATAATTGGCATGAAGGATGTTTGGTCCATAAATGATCTACGTTGAATGAGATGTGGAATAAGCGATAACAATAAACTTGTCGAGGCCAACCTCCTTCGTGCTGTTACACAGGGCCACTATCAACACACATGCAGGTCATTATAGTTGCAAAGCAGTCAAAATGTATAGATCTAATTCATACCTTAATAAAATAAAGAAAATTATAAATTTCAACGGCTCCATAAAACAATTCAGCAATTTGCCCAACAACCGTCACATTAATTTTTTTTAGACTTTTTCCCATTATCATTTAATTTGATACCAGGAATTTGCGAACCTTCTAAAATATTTCGTTCCCTTTGCTTAATTCTGCGATGATGAAGCTGTCATTAAGGTGAGGTGACGTAAGAAATAACATGGAATTAGTCACAGCCACGTTAGGCATGGGGAAAACGAAAACTGTGCAGCCAGCGTGGCAATATTTCACACGTGTTATCATGTGATTGGTATTATTATAACATAAGTTTATAGTTTATGGCACGTAATTAAGTAATACCAGCTAATGTACCGTAACGGCAGGAGTTGATGGGCGTTATAGGAGCGGCCGTAACCTACTCTGACCGACAGCGGCTATGAAAACGGCGTTACCGGTAAAGCCATGAAAGTGGCAGACGGCACACCGGAAAACGGTAGGCATGGATGAAGTTATGAAATTCAAACTTTTGAGATAGTTACGGTAAGAATTCCGTGTTAAAGAGAGTTTTTGGGGATAGATAAACAAGCATCATTATGGCAATTAAAGCTACTGCATATCACATTTCTAAGGTCGCCTGAAGTGAATGTGATGCATGCAACTGTCAAAAATTTGACCTTACCATGAAGGTCATTGTATTTAATTATTGTCTTATGTTTTTACTTGGGAGAACAGAATCTGCTTTTAGTAGTGTGAAGACATCTTTTAAAAGACTTATTTTTTCTTATGTTTATCTTCAGGTCCATTTCCTTAATATCCAAAAGAAATTAGTATCATCATGGCAACTTCAAAATGAGTGACTGCGGTACAAACAACTAAATGCATAGTACTGACAAGTTTCTAGAGTATTGCTTTCCATTTAAATTATACAAACAAATTCAATTGATATAGTATGGTATATACATTCTGGTATAGAGAAATTCTCAAGTATTATTAAAGAGAATGAATTCCTGTTTGTATGCAAACCGTTACTTTTGGTAGAATTTTACGTATTACTGTATCAATTACTATGCTTGTTTGTGATTTTTATCTTCTCCGCCTTTTACCTATGTATACTAAGCATTCAATTTTTTGCCTTGAGATAGTATATTTATACATAAATATTTCTAATTTCAGTACCAATTTTTATGCTTAAATTTTCAATTTATGAGTTCTAAACTTTTATTGGATGTCATAGTATAAGAAGTATGGGGAGGTTCTCAAAAAACTATAGTTGGATTTGGAAAATCTATAATCAAATCTACTTGTGCTTGTGATTTAAAGTTTGGATAGCTGTTGAGATCATACATAGATTTAACTTGAGTTCACTCTAAGCACTTTGTTGGGCATGTTGTGTTTAGGTTGAGTTGAAAAATGATTATTGTTTTGTACAAATAATATTAAAATGTTGTGTCTTGAATTCAAACATGGAACATTTTGAACTTTTATTGGATGTCACAGTATAGGAAGTGTTGGTGCAAGAATTTTGACCACAACAACCATAAAACTTGTTTTGTGAGGCTATTACTTAGGGTCTATGCATCAAAAGAATCCGATTCGTGGAAGCGAGGAAACGAGGATTCGTGATTCTGAACGTGTTTGGGTACGTGTGCCTCAAGAAAAGTGGGGACAGGTTCGTAGCCCGGGACGTGATAGAGAAAATTTAAATATATTAGTTTTTTTTAAAATTAAATCTCATATATCATAAAAATACATTGTAGAATATAGAACAATGTAAATCCAAAATATTGTTACTGCTTAAAAATTGCACAAAAGATTGCAATATCACCATTAAATTGAAGTAAGAAAATTTGCAAAGGTAGGGAGGGCATTGAATCCATTTCCTTAGTCAGGAGCCATGATCTTGTCAAACATATAATTTCTGCAACAACCAAAATGACAGCAATAAAATGAAACCCCTTTGTTACTCAATCCAATATTTCCAAAAATGAAATTAAGCCTCAAGCCTTAACCAAATTTATAACAAATCAGGTCTGCTAATACTTTTGTTCAACAACTACTTGTGAGTAGGACCATAGGGACTACCTGTGAATAGCGCCATAGGGCGACATTGAAGATGACAGCATTAAAAGAAGACAACTTAACTAAACTAGGCACAGCCAGGAACTCACCTCACCTACAATGACCGAAAACCTTTCAGACGCTGAAAAATCGGCACTAGTCATATGGCCATTGGCCATGTGCTGGTGGGCTTTGAAACAGATTTTTAAAATAGTTGAACAAGCATCCATCCATCATCATGTTCATGACTCATGACCCATGACGATGACCCTGTTGATATGAGAAAAAGAGCAAAAACCAGCAATGAACAATAAACACGCGTGAATGTGTGAGTCATGGCGCAACCTTTGACGCTCCCAGAGGGAGGCGAATCCATGCAAATGCAATGTTTTCCTTCCACACCCCGTCCAAAACTTGATTTCCGTATGACCCATACTTGCCCCTTCGCCCTTCGGTTACCATAGTGTTTGTTTATTTATTCATACTCCCTTGTTTTCTGTGGTCCGTCTCATTCTGATGCCATGAATCTTGATTGCTTGCTTGCCACTTAACAATGGAATGAAATTTTTGGTATGGAATGAAATTTTTGGTATGATTCAGAACAGGAGAAGGTACGTAAGATTTTAATGCAAAATGCAGACATCACTAAAAAGGTAAGAACAATACGACTCAAGGCAAGGCCACCATTTTAATGTATAAGTACAAATCCAGACCATTTCAATGTATAAGTACAAATCCAGACAAAATTTCATTGGAAATTATGAAATACGTACCCATTGCGAATTTAATAAGCTTCTGTACATGCTCCCGAATCCGACGCAAACAGTCCATGAAAATTTGTTCGGAATCGCGAATAGCTTAGGGTGCTTCTTGTATGTGTACCGAACGTGGAGACAGTCTCAACTGAAAGTGACATTTCAAAAAATAAATCCAACGTTGTTATTTTAGATTACATAATAGTGAGTAACAATTGTTGGAACAAACCCAGAACTTTATTCGACAAATTGCAATAATTGGTGGAAACAAAGAAACTTTGAAATAATCTGCCAGAGGCAAAGTTCTTGTCATACAACAAAGATTAACATCCACAACAAAGATTAACATCCACAACAAAGATTAACATCCACAGCACCTTAAATGGTAAATTAAGATTGCAATGAGAGTTACCTTTAGACTGTACTCCAGGTTCAATTGATTGAGCTAGGACTGCCTCTGGGAGCTGTTCTGCACATGTTTCCCAGAGACACTACTACCTTCAGACAAGTCTGCATATCCTCCTTCAAGAATCTGGTGTCGGCCGTTGATCTCTCTACTCTTTCCTCCTCCATCCCCCCACCCCCTCCGTCTCTAGTCATGACAATGGGGATTTATCCTCGCTCCTCCCCAGCGGATCCACATCAACCAAGGGAGCAGAGGCTGGACCGTTGAAGAAGACCACCACGATCATGCCGACGTTACGAAGTAACGTAACATGCCCATGTTTCCAAGTGGGGCATTCATAGCCCGCGCGTCTGAGAGGGCAGTAACGTGCATGCGTGAGTCCCGGTCAAGGGCAGAGGCAGCCAACTTAATTTCCAGCCGGCCTTCACGTCCTCTGCCATGTAGTCCACTCTAACCGTCGTCAGGCAGAAGTGGTCTTTGCAGCTGCGCTGTTCCCACTTCGTCCGCGGCTAACTTTGCTCCCACGACGGTCGGTGATAATGCACTGGCACAATGATGCCATTATCCTCATCCACGGCAAGACAGAATCTTCATCCTTAACGACTATGAATCCAGAGGTCCCGCACCTGAACCTGCGAATCAATGGACCTAGCACGCTGCCGCTGGCGTCAGAGGCAGTGGCATAAATTGATGGGAAGGCCTACAGAATTGTGGGAAGTCTGAGTGTCTGAATCATGGTTGAAAGACGAGTATCCCTGCGCCAGATTGTGCGCTTGAACGTCGACGTACCCAAACACTACAAATAAAACTCCACATTAACGGCAACAAGAGCTTCTCTTCGGCTGTGCTCTCAGCCATGGATTTTCGATGCCCACTCATTGACATCGGGCTTACGCCGTTCCTGCTTCCCGGTACACACTCTGCTGGGATTACAAACAAAACTTGGCGTCGCGGCAAAAAAATACATGGAAAATTGAGATTTTTTTCTTTTTTGTGTGTGCGGTGACATGGAGCATACGGATTGGTCCACAGTTGGAAATGGGCTAGTTAACAGAACCCGTCTGCATTGTACCTAGCCTCAAGGGAAGTGACGGGAAATCATGCAGTCAACAGGATTGAAGATAGGACGGGATGTTAGTTATTAATGCTGCTTCTGAATCAGTTTAGGTTATGGTCAAGTCTGTTAATAATTCTAACCTCCAGGTTTAGAAAAGAATGGTAGTTAATCCAGTTTCTGTTACAAGAATCATTTTAAGTTATGGTCAAGTCTGTTAGTAATTCTAAATTCTAGTTAAATAATAATAAAAGTTAATCCTATTTCTATTACAAGAATCCCTTTAAGTTTAATGAGTTATCATGATGTAGTTTTAACCTCTATTTTCAGTTAGAAAAAGAATGGGAGTTTGGTGGACTTAGTCTATTATAAATAGGCAGTTTGATAGTAGCTTTGATGTACCACATAGGAATAAAATATTTTTGTTTCTCTTCATATCTGCTTTGTTCTTGTGTGTGTTATTTTGTTCTGTGTTAATTCTTATTAGTGGTATCCAAGCCATGAGTGGAGCACAGCGGCACCACCAGCAATCAGTACACCTGCAAGACTATGAGGTAACTCTTAATGATGAAGAATTGGTACACTTTGCCTTCTTTGCAGATAGTGAACCTGTGACATTCTAGGAGGCAATTCAAGATCCTAAATGTCTGAATACCATGAATGAGGAGATCAAGGCAATTGAAAGAAACAATACGTGGGAACTCATTGACATCCCACGTTGTCACAAAGTAATTGATGTAAAGTGGCTTTTCAAGAAGAATGCCCACTATGAGAACAAGAAGAAAGATAAGAAGGCATTATATTTCATCCATCAAGGGGTGAATGATTAAGTTTTTGAGAAGATTGTAGGATTAATCACATCAAAGCAAGCCTAGGATACCTTGATGATGTTATACAAAAGTGCGGACAGAGTTAAACAGGTAAGACTCCAAACTTTGAGACATCAATATGAGCTCTTACAAATGGAGTCTTCTGAGACCATTGCTACTTATATTAGTCGTGTTCTTGCTCTGGCAAATCAAATGAAAACATATGGGAAGGAGCACAAAGAGCAAGCTAAAGTGGAGAAGATTTTACGATCCCTCACTTCCAAATTTGAGCATATCATGGTGGCAATAGAAGAAGCACATGATCTCTATTCAATGACTATCGAGGAATTATCTTGCATCCTGCAAGCCCATGAGCAACAAATAAACGAGAAGAAAGTTGAGAAGCTAATTGAGCAAGCCTTTCAAGGCCAAGTCTCCATCAAAGGTGATCAAGGTGGTGAAACAAGCCAAAAGCATGGTGGTTCTCATGGTAGAGGATGAGGACATGGGGGCTACTACATCAAGAGTCATGGTGGTCGTAACAACAATCATAGAGTTGGAGGCAATGACCAAGAAAAATAAAATTCTAGTCATCAACAAAATTCAAGAGGTTATGGCCATGGACATGATAGAGGAAGGTATGAAAAATCCAATGTTGTATGTTACTCTTGTCATAAGCATGGCCATTATTGAAATGAGTGTAGATACAAGGATAATACTCAAAGGGCTCACTATGCACAAGAAGAAGATGATGATGGCGACCATGCTCTCTTGATGGTCACTACAACTAGTGAAGCATCAAACTACCATACATGGTTTCTTGACACCGGGTGTACCAATCATATGTGCGGCGAAAATGAGTTATTTGCTATTCTTGATGAGTCCTTTCACACCAAAGTCATATTTGTTGATGATAGCACTATATTAGTGACAAGAAAAGGACAAATCCTTATCAACTTGAAGAATAGAGATCATAAATATATTTCTAATGTCTTATATGTGCTAGGTATGAAGAGTAATTTTCGTAGTGTGGGTTAGTTGGAGAAAAAGGGGTATGTCATGAACCTTCGTGGCAATCAACTCTCCATTTTTGACAACAAAGGTACATTCATTCTCAAAGTCCCTTTGACGAAGAATCGTATGTTTCAAGTTGATATTTTTAGTCATGTTTATAATTGTCTTAATGCCATTATAAATGATGAGCCTTGGCTGTGGCACCTTCACTTTGGACATTTAAACTTTCAGAGTTTAAAATTGCTTGCTGAAGAAAATATGGTGAAAGGTTTGCCTAGTATTCACCATCTAGAACAATTGTGTGAAGCTTGCATTCTTGGAAAGCATCATAGAATGCCATTTGTAGCAAAACAATGATGTGCAACACAACCACTGAAGCTCATTCATTCTAATGTATGTGGCCCAATGAACACCTTGTCAAATGAAAATAATATGTATTTCCTAACTTTTATTGATGAATTTACTCAAAAAATCTGGGTCTATCTTTTGCAAAGGAAGTCTAAAGTTTTTGATTACTTTAAGAAGTTCAAGGTGCATGTTGAAAGGCATAGTGGTTATCTTGTTAAAGTTTTGCAAACTGATGGTGGAGATGAATACACTTCTAATGAATTTAATGAATATTGTGAAGAACAGGGAATAAAGCATCAAGTCACTTTTCCCTACACTTCACAACACAGTGGAGTAGCCAAAATAAAGAATAGAACTATAATGGACATGGTGAGAAGCATGCTAAAGGCAAAAGGAATGTCCATTTCATTTTGGGGTGAAGCTGTCTCATGTTCTGTTTACTTGTTAAACAAGTCTCTAACAAGGAGTGTGCAAAATATCACCCCTATAGAAGCATGGAGTGGCTTCAAGTTGAGTGTGAAACATCTGAGAGTGTTTGACAATATTGCTTATGCTCATGCTCTAGCAAAGATAAGAAAAAGCTAGATGATTGAGCAGAGAAGACTATCTTTGTTGGCTATAAGCATGAGGGATATAAGTTGTTCAATCCTATAACAAAGAAGGTGATTATCAGCCAAGATGTGACCTTTGCTGAAGAAGAGGCTTGGAAATGGAATGTTAATTCACACAAAGATTCCTAGAAGCAACATATCTATATCCTTGAAGAAGAAGTTGCAATTCCTACCACAAATGAAGCTACATCAAGCTCTGCTCAAGAGAGTTCCACTCCACAAGCTCTAGTAGAATCTAGAAGGGCAAGGCGGCAGTGCCAACAATCAGTATGCCTATAAGACTATGAGGTAACTCTTGATGACGAAGTTGATGATGATGGAGAATTGGTACACTTTACCTTCTTTGTAGATAGTGAACCTGTGACATTCTAGGAGGTAATTTAATATCCTAAATGGGCAAATGCCATGAATGAGGAGATCAAGGTAATTGAAAGAAACAACATGTGGGAACTCACTGACATCCCATGTGGTCACAAAGCAATTGATGTAAAGTGGGGTTTCAAGATAAAGGTGAAGTCAAATGGTGAGGTAGAGAGACACAAAGCAAGATTGGTGAAAAAGGGATTTGAGCAAAGGCTTGGCTATGACTACCAAGAGGTTTTCTCTCTTGTTTCTTGAATTGAAACAGTTAGAATTATTATTGCGTTAGTTGCCTAAAATCCATCAAATCGATGTGAAGTTAGCCTTTCTAAATGGCCCACTTGAAGAGAAGGTTTTTATCAAGCAACCACTTGGATTCATGAAGCAAGGAAGTGAAGATAAGTTGTACAGATTGAAGAAAGCATTGTATGGTCTCAAACATGTGCCACGAGCATGGAATAGGCACATTGACTCTTTCTTTCATAAGGCTTGTGTTCAGAAGTGCCCATCTGAACATGCTTTATATATGAAGATTAATGATTCTAGTGATATATTATTGTTGTGTCTTTATGTTGATTATCTAATATTCATAGGCAATAATTTTAGAATGATTGAAGATTTCAAGAAGTCCATGATGCATGAGTTCGAAATGATAGATCTTGGCCTCATGCCATATTTCCTTGGCATTGAAGTAGTTCTGAGAAAAGATGGGATTTTTATCTGTAAAAAGAGGTATGCTACTGAACTCTTGAAGAAGTTTTGTATGCAAGATTGTAATCCTATGAGAACTCTTGTGAAAGTTGGCACAAAATTGTCAAAGAATGGAGAAGGGGCATTTGTTGATTCAACTTATTTCAAGCAAATTGTTGGGAGTTTGAGATACCTCACATGTACAAGGCTGGACATCTCTTATGATGTTGCTTTGATTAGCAGGTTTTTGGAATCTCCTCGTCAACCTCTTATATAGGTGGCCAAAAGAATCTTGTGGTACCTAAAGGACACCTATGATCATGGTTTATTTTATTCCTCATTTAATAATTATGCTCTTATAGGGTATTTTGATAATGATTGGGGTGGAGATTTAGATGATCGAAAAAACACTTTTGGTTATTGTTTTAATTTTGGTGCTACAGCTTGTTCATGGTCATCAAAAAAGCAATCCATAGTTGCACTTTCAACTTGTGAGGCAAAATATGTTGTTGTAGCTTCAAGTGCATGTCAAGCAATATGGTTAGGCAATGTGATGAGCCACATCCATGCTCTAGTCAAGAAGCCAATGAAGATCTTTGTTGATAATATTTTTGTAGTTGACTTGGCAAAGAATCCTGTCACACATGGAAGAAGTAAACACATTAACATATGTTATCATTTTTTAAGAGATCAAGTTGGAAAGAAAGCAATTGAGTTGGTGTATTGCAAGTTCGAAGACCAAGTGGTGGACATTCTCACCAAATTGTTGAAGTATGATACCTTTGCCAAATTAAAGTGTATGCTTGGAATGATGGTTTTTCCAAATTAGGATTAAAAGGGGATGTTAGTTATTAATTTTACTTCTGTTACAAAAATCAGTTTAAGTTATGGTCGAGTCTATTAGTAATTCTAACCTCTAGGTTTAGTTAGAAAAGAATGTGAGTTAATCCTGTTTCTGTTACAAGAATCAGTTTAAGTTATGGTGGAGTTTGTTAGTAATTCTAACCTCCAGGTTTAGTTAGAAAAGAATGGGAGTTAATCCTATTTCTGTTATAAGAATCAGCTTAAGTTTAATGGGGTATCATGATGTAACTCTAACCTCCAATATCAGTTAGAAAAAAGAAAGAAAGTTTGGTGGACTTAGCCTATTATAAATAGGTGGTATGATAGTAGCTTTATTGTACAACTTTGGAATATAATATTATTGAGGACAACCTCACCCATGCTAAGCATAGGGCCTTGATCAACAGAAACAAAATTCTAGTCATTCCCAGCCACAAGCAGTTGTTATAGTAGCCTCTCTCTCTGCACTGGTACCATTCATTACATTCTTTATTCCGGCTTCTTGTTTGTAAGTTATGAAAGTACTATTAAACAAGAACTGCCCAATCCTACATTGTTTTCGTGCATATTATGAAACCCATTATTTTATGCATTTATTGCCAGTGCGCACTCGGTCATTTTGTTGTAAAAAAGGACATATTAGATTAAAGTTTCTTATTGCACAATAGCAATAGTAGTTTCGATTACAAGGATTTCATTTCTAGGGGTAAATAATTTGCAGCAGGAAAGAATGTCTAGATTTGCAGAACTCATGGTTCAGGATATGAATGTTTAATTTCTATGGTGTATGTGGTACAGAACCATGAAATTCAATAACATGAATTGAAATTTTGTGCAGTACACTGCTTATGGTAGCCCTGTGTACACTGCAACAAAGCATGCACAGAGAGGGTTGGCGGAATTGCTGCGGATGGAGTTGATGCCGTACAACATAACTGTGACGCTTTCCTGCCCTGGATTCACAGACACTCCATTGTTGCAGAACATTTTGGAAGATAACAGGCAAAGAAACAGAGAGATTCTGGAGGTGAAGCAAGCATTGAATATGAATTCCAACCATTTGTTGGAGAAACCAGAAAGGGTGGCAGAGTATACACTACAAGTTGTCAAAAGTGAGACATTCATGGTTGCTCCAATTCTTCCTGGACGTTTTGCTATGACGCTCTCAAGAGGATGGTTTCCCACTGATTCGTCTGCTCAAGCATTGAGAGAATTAATCTTATTTTTGCCTCTTGGTATGGGCATAGCGTTCATGGCTGTTTTAACACGCTTTGTTATCCAGAAGATTACTAAGAGATCTGTCCATTAATGAAATTTCTGTAGTAAACCAGGCAGGATGGATATAAAGTATTTGGGCATTTTGGATGTAATTGTTTGATGTATGCCAGCACCAAGCAAGCATTTTTTTTTACAAAGTAAAGCAAAGCAATTGTCCATGTGCTGGTGGGCCTCATTGGCCCGTAAAAACATATTAAAAAAAAAATGTTGATCAAGCATCCACCCATGACTTATGATCCATGATGATTATCCTATTTTGTTTTCTTTTTTTAGCAGCAATCCCTTAGCTGGCAGTTTAGGGTTAGGGTTTTTCTCTTGCCGGGCCGCTATTTAGCAGGGAGGAGTCCCGGCAACGAAGGGAGGAAGGATCAAGGGAGCAACACCTGTTTTCTCTGAGAGCATCTCTCTCTGTTCCTACACAGTCCTTCTCACGTGGTGACGGCAAACTGCAGGGTGGCAAGCCTCTCGTGGACAACAGCAATTTTGTTCTAGCGGAGCTAGAGGGGCAGCAATGTTTCCGTTCTGCTGAGAGCCAGAGTGGGCAGCAATTTTTCTTTCTGTTGAGAGCCAGAGTAGCGATCTTCTGTTCTGCTAGGAGCCAAAGTCAAGAGCGATTTTCTGTTCTATTGGGAAAGCAACACAAAATAGCAGGCTACACGTTTTACTGCTTAGATCATCATTGCTTGGTGTTGAGCTAAGTTTTGTTTTGCTAAATCATCTTTAATTTGATGTGAGGTTATTGCAACAAGACCATTACAAGACCATTACTGTATGTCAAATGTTTATTTTTAAATAGATCGTTAAAATCAAACTTTTGCTTGTATTTGGGGTTCTCAAACTCCAAGTTGTTTTTTAAAAAAAAAATAACAATTTTTCATTTCCCTTGCCACTTTATTTTTTTTATTTAAGATTGGAAAAGTTATTCTATTTAAGTTTCTTATCAAATTTCTTGGTTCAATTTATCTGTTTAAATGTCACATAGCTTTGAGACTATTCTCGGTTTCTGTACCCATACGGGAGGCACCCTAGCGATAGTCTCCTAAAATAAGTTTTCACAGGTGTTGGCGGCGTGTCCAAAATTTATGCATCAACAAATATTTCTATCTCTCCTCATATATCTGTTCTGTTCTTGTGCCTGTTATTTTGTTCCGTGTTAATTCTTATCACTGGAGGTGGGGGTAGGGGCTTCAAGTGTGGTGGCGGTGAAACGGCAAGAAGGAAGATCTGCTGATATTCGCACTATCTTGGTTGGCTGAACTCTCTAGAGGGCAAGGGAAACAATGCTAAAAGGCGCTTTCTGCACCTCCCTTTTAATCGTGCAGGGAAAGATAGCAGGAAACGCGGATGACATTTTGACAACCTTACCCGGCATGACACATCGGTTGATGTGGAACTGCGTGAATTGCCTGAGCCGAAAGAGCGCCATGCGTGGGACGTTACTCCCATGTTGCTGGGAAAACTTGCCAATTTGAACCCAAGACCAGTGACTGATATATTGGCGCCATTACCGTGGGAACGTTGATAGAGGTTAGCATCCCAGAGCGTTGATCCTCGTTGACGGGACGCCCACGTCCTTGAAGGTTGATGCTATAAATGGCGGTATTCGTGAGCAATTCATGAGCACCACAGACTCGACTTAGATTTCTGCCAGGGAGTAATAACGCACAACCTTTCTCTCAAACTCGCCACGTTAAGCCTTTTTGCAAATTTGAAAATGTTCAGTCTTGAATGATACTTTAAGATGGTTAAGTAATGGGAAGCTTCGTAAAGCCGTGTTGGACACTCGACAGCAAAACAACATGCAACTATCAACGCTCTCTGGTTGGCTAAGGTTGACAAAGCAAAAAACCGGAACGACCGACTGCTGCCAACTCGCTATTAGCATATTAGTTTAAACATAACCATGAAGGCAGCAGGGTATCGATTTCACCAAATTTGTTAGTACAAAGCCGTGTATTTCGACCGATTTCTTCCCGTATTTATTGTGACAACCGACCCAAAGCTAGAAATGATGGCAATAGTTCATAAATCTTAAGCAGGCACGTACGCTTTGAATCGCCGAAATGGGCTTTAAATAATGGACCCATACGTAGGCAAGAAAACCAATTCACCATGGCCCTATGCTTTAGAACATGAGTGTTGACATCAACACTTACCTGCTAACCAAGAGTTGCATGTGAGTGCAAGGATAGCAGAACAATAGAGATTCTTCTTCTTTTTTTTGAAAGGGTATGCAATATACTAGGAACCATTAGGACTCCAAAATGATGATAAACTAACATTTGGAAATAAAACATGATCAAAATAACTACATAATCAAGAGAACACTAGCATGAGCCTTCTTAGGTTGTAACTATTAGGTAGGGTGGCTCTCATATGGGTACGGAAACAGGCCACCCGCAATGCCAGCCTCAAAATGACTGCCATATCACTCATAACTCATAGGTGGTGGGATCATTGAGCTGCTGCAAATTCTCCAGCAGCGGCTGTGAGAAGAACTCTGCTGATGCATCCATGGCGCTAGCCAGCAACTGTTGCGGAAAGCTGTTGATCAGCATGGCAGACTTACGATGACGCTGATGGCATTTTTTCTGCCTTCCCCTCATCCTCCATGTATTCTACTATGTGTTTGTTGAGCAAGCAGAGCATATTGAAGTAGTCTGCAATGGTGATGGATTCAGGATCCAACATATTCATTGCGTTTGGTGAACATAAGAAAAGATTGGTCAAACACTACAAGGAGAATCCAAGCAAGAAATGATGGGTCAAAGATTTTACTGCAATGTTAAAGATTCATGCTGCATGGCTTTCTATTACAAACTCCTTGCTTGCTTGCATGGTCTCCAGGCAGCTACCGTTTTCCGATCTACAGGTTCTGCAGGCCGTGCAGCGATGATAACGACCCTGAGAGCCTGTTGTGCTTGTCACAGGTCATTACACGTGATTCTTGCTTTGCAGTACCGCCAATTTCCTTTGTATCACAGGGCCGAGATAAAGATTGTCTGTGAATTTCTTAAAGCAAGTTTCCAAGGTATAACCTATCTGCTTATTTAACCACTTCATTTCATTCATTGATTTCCTGGCAGTTCCCAAAATGAATGGCTAGTATGTTAAAGGAAAGCCTACCATGCATGGGTAATTGCCCTTATATTTTTTAGAAAAGTATCATCTACTACGGTGTTGAATTTTTAGTAAAACTCATGCTCCACCCATTTATCCGCACTTAGAAAGGCATATTCATCGTCAATATTGAAAGAGCCAAAATAGAATAATAGTCTTGTACTGATAAAATTGTATTTGCTGGGTGATTTTTTCTTTAATATAATACTATGATTTTTTATGTATTGGAGGATAAGCATTGAGCTAAGTAGTCCACCGTGTCCTTTTTGGGTAAACCATTATGGCTACCTTACTGCACCAACCTATTGAGCTTAATTTGCTACATCTATGTTACCATTACAAATAAAAAACATCTCAAAGCATTGACAAATTGAAATTCAAAAGCAAACCATACCATTTTTGAACATGATTAAAATAATCATATAATCAAAAGAGTACTAAACATGGACCACCCTTGCCACACCACCTTATTTAATCAAGATATTACTTTATAGGTCATAAGCTTATTTGCATATATAGATATATATATGCATTGGTTATTTATAATTAAGATTTGATTCCCAATCATCTCATAAATGAAAGAAATTAGCATGAGGACTACTTTGAGCACAAGATTTTTGCCAAACCTAATGAAGAGGACATGCTTCTTTTAGATCATAGCTAGCCACAACTTTTAGATTTTTCCTTAGTTTTAGTTCTTTTATTTAGCATTTAGAAAGGGAATGGGTGACACATTTATATAGGCAATGACTACATCAACATCAACGTACCTGTGTCAGTGCATCCTAGCATGCATCGATGTAGCTTGTATTATTGACTGTTTACATTTGATTAGAGGTTTGTGCTCCTTCATTTTATTATTATTAATATTGAAAGGGTTATATCATTTTGAAGATTGCTTACGTCCATGAGTCATACATTTAAACATGTGATTCGTGGATATATTCTTCTAGATCTATGAGAAAATATTTTTTAGGAATAATAGAATAGTTTGTTAAAAATGATATAGAAAGATCATATATATTTTTGGGATTTAATTCAAAGTAAAAGTAAAATAGACTATGGTTTCTCTCTTTAAGATATTACAAATTTTTATCCTAATTTTTTTATAGTAATCATACATTGGAAGAGTTTCATAACATGATAATACATTGTTCATTCCTTTTGATGATATGATACAAAAGATAAAAAATTACCATTAGGAAAAGCTATTGTGATAAATAACTTATATGAAGAAATGCTTAAATAGGAAGGACCATTAGTATGCACTTTCAAACAAAAGAAGTTAAATTTAACTATTCAAGTGGGATTAGAAAAGAAATGGTGCATCAATAAAGCAATTGTTCTCTTTAAGAATAAGAACAAAAAGAACTCAATAATTATAGACTTATTAGAATCCATACTTTTTTTTTTTTGCCAAACTTTTAGGCACTATTCTAGAGTTTATGCTTGTATGAGGAGTTGAAGAATATAAGATACATATAAGTTCCTAAGTAGGATTTATGTGGTAGCATTTTATCATAGACCATCTCATCACTTTAAAATATCTTAATAATAAAGTTAAAGGTCTATGCAAACAAAATATTTATTTATTTTATATATTTCTCTAAGTCCCATGATTTGGCCATTTGAAATAAGTTATAT